>JAGSMP010002280.1:0-27113 GCA_029286625.1 Parnassius orleans
TTTTCTAGACTAGCACCTCCATTGAGTTTACCACATACCACATACAACTTAGTACTTGACCCAAATTAATATTAAAAATTGTGGCTACTTTTATATCTTAAAATTTAAAACCCTAATTTAGGTAGTACTTAAAAAGTAGTCAATAATGACACATTTTTTTTAACTACGTCTCTAATATGTAAAAAATGAGCTTTATATTTATAACAAAATAATATTAAAATACGCTGCGGCCAAGGAGTTGTCAATTCAATTTGAGGTAGGCATGCGCTACTACTACTGCAGCTCGGGCGCCATAATGAACTTTTTAACTTTAATGCCAAGCAAAAAGGTCTGACAATAGTCTTCCTTGTGCATAAGTGTGGAAGAAGTCATGAATGAAACTACCATATCTGTTATTCACCAATTTCAGAAACTTATTTTTTTCATTTGATATTAAATAGTTTCCAAGCGTAAGGGGGCTGAGCTCCCTCTCTTACATTACTTGAGTAATTGATATGAGTATATAATTTTTTATTTTGCACATTGAATAATGCCTTGCTTTAATAAAGGCAATCAATTAATTTCGCGCTTTTTTAAATTTTCCTCGAAACATACTTTTGTGGGTTGCCGCTTTCTTCCTTATCAGGGTAGTTTAGACAACATTGTAGTTGTTACTGAACTTGTAATATTCCTCTCCTTTTGATATTAGTCTACTCAAAAGGTAACATAAATACTATTAAAAATAAAACCGACTTTAAAAAAATAATTAAAAAATACAAAACTACTTATTAAATCAGGCTTTAACTATTTATTACATCGTGTCAAAAGCCCCAACTTTAGAAGCTACATTTATGTGGAAATTACGAATGCCTACAATGTCAACGAATAAAAAACTAGGAAAATACAGCGTTTTCGTATTTGTTTAAATAAAATTCATAAAACTGAAACAAAGCTTTTGTACGATTGTTGACCATATCTACCTAGTAATTAGAAACCCAACGGTGCCACGAACTATTCCATCAAATAGAGATAAAATCTCACAGTGCACTTAATTTTCAATAATTTACATAACGTATAAAACGTGATAACATATGAAGTTGGTAAAATGAAACCTATGCCGACAGACACCCAATATATTCAACTAAAGAGCTTCTCTTAATCTCAGTTTTGTGAACACAGTACTGGATACAAAAAACAAAAGCTTCATCTTTTCTAGAAAGGTAGTAACGCACCAAAATTCTGGTGCTACATATGTTCGTTGTTCCATAAATATAGGCATATTTTAGAAGCTCGCCGTGCGATTCGACGTTCGCAGTAAAGCAGACAATTTCTATTTGTATTGAGAATGGGTCCACCACCGTAACCAGGCGTAACTTAATGAAACACATGTCGATTTATTCCTTATAACCAATAGATTACAATAGTAATATTAGTTTAACCGTATCTAACGGGAATACTGAGAAATTAACAATTAAAATATGAATATCACAATAACCTGAAAACAAACTAAAAGCGATTGTCTAGTAGTTTTCACCGGTATTATAGTTATAATAGTGCTCTGGTCAATAATTAATAGTATAAAAGAAAGTTGTCGGTACATTCAGCATTTATAGGTACTTTAAAACTGAGCTAAATTGATTCGTCAGAGATGCAGTTTTCTGAATTGAAAGGAAACTGAGCCAAATAAAAGATCTGTCAGAGATGCAGCCTTTGAGTTGAAAGGAAACTGAGCTTAATAGGTCCGTCAGAGTGCAGCATTTGGAATTGAAAAGAAACTGAGCTAAATAGGAAATTTTAAATTGAAAGGAAGATCTGTGGAATTTGATTAATTGATTGGGGAATTTTGAAAAAACTAACTGAACACTATTTTAAGACGCTACTGTACACAATGTTATATGTTTTTCCATTCGGAAAGAATGTGGAGATTCTGGGCATTTGACACACGCGAACATGCTACATACAGCTGACCATGAGAGAAGCACGGTTTTTCTAAGTTGACCCCGCTATCTGTAACGTTTGCCCTTGCGCTTTATTAATTGTCATTGCAAAACTGAGCTTAATAGGAACTGCAACCTTTGAATTGAAAAGGAAGATCTGTGGAATTATAGGGATCCGTGGTATAATAACATTTTCACCTTTCCTACGCCTGTCAAATTGTAGCACCGATTATGTTCCGTCCAAGATGTCACACGCAGCCTTGTCCCGTTACATAACCGAGGAGCATCTAAGTTTCGCATTAGCATGACTGGGACGCCTAATTTTAATTGAAGCTATGAGGCACACCTGACAACTCTAGAGAATTTAGAAACTCTACGGGATATGAAGTGCTCTGTTCTGTGTCCATAACTGTGTCTACTGACAAATACACAGAGTATTTCTCCTGCTACTTCGCTTAATATGTCTGAATTTATTTTGTTAACGCTCTCATTTTTGGTGCAAGAATCGCCTTTCACATAACCATTTGTCTTCATGCATGTTGTTCGTTAAATCTGAATAAACGCTCGCAATTAATTTGGCATGACTCTGTACTAAATAACAAAATCTCTCGTCAATTTAACGCAGCCCTCAGAATCCGTTTCCAACCGCCCATCGCCAATTTTAATAGTGTGTCAGCATAGTTTCCAGCATTGATATCATTATACAAATGCACTCTCATATTCGTAGTTAAACTGAATTTTGTCACCTTGTTCCATAAAATAGACGACTTGAGGCATGCTTTAATTTCATCTGCAGGTGTGCCTTTTGAATGACAGGTAAAGTTTGGCGAAAGTCACCAGCCAGTAAAACCACCATTCCTCCCATTAAATCGGTATTGCTGCGCAAATCCTGGAGCGTTCGATTTAGTGCTTCTACAGCTTTTTATGCGACATTGTACTTTCGTCCCACACTAAAAGTTTGCATTGTCGTAGCATTATACCTCGTGCACTATTTTTGCTAAAGTTGCAGATCGGCGATTCTTCCTGGCTAGATTTAGAGGAGTTTAAAACAGAATGTGCAGTGCGGCCCCGCTTAGCAGCGTGGCGGCTATACCGAGGAAGCTACACACAGCAATATTTTTATCTTTCCGTACTTGCGCTAATAATAAATTTAACAAAAATGTCTTCCCAGTTCTTCCAGGGCATCTAAAAAGAAAAGTGCACCATTTCCAGATTCAATTTGTCCTAATACTTTGTCAAAACTCGTTTTTGTTCGGAAAGCAAGCGGGTACAAATTCGGCTACTTGCTGCTGCAAAGCTGGTATATCGTAGTTTGTTTCACGTATAATTTCATCACATATGTAGTTCATTTTCGGTTGTTCGCTGAGGGCTTATCATTCCAAAGTCGCTTAATTTTTGCCTACCATTGCCATTACTTTATCTTCAATTTTTCCAAGTGCTTCATTATAAATGTGTTCATTGTATGTCATGTTCGCGTGTGTCTGCTGTAACCTTCGCAAAATATCTTCCGCCAGATTGACGTTCAGCTTGCTCAATGAGTCTGTTGAGTTTCATCAGGTGTTTCCGCGGCTCTTAAAGCGGCCTGACGTTCCGCTTGTTCGAATAGCCTTTGCTGACTTTGAGCAGGTTTTCAGTAGCTCTTAGTAGATTGACGCCTGCCTGTTCAAGACGCCTTTGCTGACTTTGATCAGGTGTTTCAGTAGCTCTTAAAGTAGCTTGACGCTCTGCTTGTCCAAGACGCCTTTGCTGACTTTGAGCAGGTGTTTCAGTAGCTCTTAAAGTAGCTTGACGCTCTGCCTGTTAAAGACGCCTCGCTGACTTTGAGAAGGTGTTTCAGAAGCTCTTAAAGTAGCTTGACGCTCTGCCTGTTCAAGACGCCTTTCCTGACTTTGAGAAGGTATTTCGGAAGCTCTTAGTAGCTTGACGCTCTGCCTGTTCAAGACGCCTTTCCTGACTTTGAGAAGGTATTTCGGAAGCTCTTAAAGCAGCCTGACGCTCTGTCTGTTCAAGACGCCTTTGCTGACGTTGAGAAGGTGTCTCAGATGCTCTAAAGCAGCCTGACGCTCTGCTTGTTCTTGCCTTCTCAGTTCAGCATCTTTTAAAGATTCTAGCGATCGAGCTAATCTTTTCGCTTGTCTTTGAGAAGATACTCTGAAAGGCTGGACTTACGTTTGCGAGGCATTATGAAGTAAGAAAAACCTATTTATAAAAAACGTTAAAATACCTAAAGGAATTAAATTTCTTTTAAATATTTTTAAAAGCAAATCCAAAATTTCTAAAAGGAATAAATATTCCTTTTAAATATTTTAAAATCAAAACAACAAAACCAATTCAACACACAACACGAATCCGAAAACGATAGCCAAAAAATCGAATCAACTTAAACCAAATCACAAAACAAATCGCAGAAAACCGAAATCGAAAGCAGTAGTCAATATAAATATAACCAACGAAAGAGAGGGCGGTATATACCATACACTATCTATACTATTAATATTCCTTTGAAATATTGTTAAACAACCTAAAACAACGAAAACCAATTCACGATTCTAAATAAACAAAATCCAATCTCAAAGCTAGAGTCTAAATATGTATAAAGGAATACCAACCAAATCAACAAAACCGATCCAAGAAAATACCCAAATCCGAAAATGAGCCAATATAAATCCATTTATAATATTAGTATGGATTCAACCTTAACCAAATCACAAAGCAAATAACAAACAACCGAAATCGAAAGCAGGTAGTCGAATAAGCTACGAAATAGAAACAATTTAAGCGTATAGGTACCGTATGCTATAAGTTGACGCGTGGCTCAACGGCGGGAGTTAGTACATGTCAGAAACATTTCGTTACCGCGTTTTAAAAACCTAGTAACGACATCTAGCGGAATCAATTTAAACTGTGTATACGTTAGGTAATAAGAACTATCAAAAATATTTTTCTTATAATTTTGCACAATTTTTCTTATTGTAATACCGATTCATTCATAACTACATATAAGAACTGTATTCATTTCCGTTCAATAAATATTACTAAGGCTTATTAATAAGGCTTACTAAGAACTGTTTCTACCATTGTTAAGTAATAGTTAAGGGTGAAAGCGTGACAGGTGGTGATAGTATTTCTGATCCATACTTATAATCACGCCTGTAACCCTTGCGGGTGGGCAGAGCATCAACGGATTACTTAATATCGTCTGCGAGGTTATCGCCTATTCTGTGAATTACGATGCACCAAAACGTTTGAAGAAAATCAGCTGGTGAATTTTATGTTTTTATCGCTCTTCCGGTCCTGCGTGGAAAATACAGATCCATACATTTTTATCTTAATTTTGGTAAAAGACATAATAATCCAGATATTCTGACCTTCTGTGTTCGTCCATCGTACCGTCGTCCGTCTTGTAGAATCACGGTGGCGCCACCTAGCTGAATTTAATTTTGCATTATATTCGATTTTCCCACGGAATGATATGTTTTCCGCTGAAAAAGTAGCCTATGTCACTCTACAGCCACCGAACTATCCCCATACAAATAATCATGCCATGCCGACGCTCTGTTGCGACGTGAAAGAGGGACAAACAAACAAACAAACAAACAAACACACTTTCGCATTTATAATATTAGTATGGATATATCCGTACATATAAATAAAATTGAAGTGTCTGTCTGTAATATACCAATAACTGGCTTCTTTTTTAATCTAAGGGGTTATTTGCAAGCTATTAAGACAAGAATCGCCATTTTTAAAAGTTTAGTCTGTCGATCTGTATGTCTATCCGAGTTAATCTTCGGAATGGCCAAAGCGATTGCGATGAAACTTCATGACACAGATACAGAGCAATGCCAGGAGTTATTTAGGCTCTTTTTTGTTTTAAAAAATAGAGCATCTTTTTGTAAATACGTAAAAGTGGTAAAATAAGTGGTATTTGATGATTATCTTAAATCTAAATGACGCCACATTAATAGGTCCCACCCAGGCGAGGCCGAGGCGCTAGTCTATACATATAATAAATCTGTAGAAAAGTCGTGTCTGTAATTCTAATATACTCTTGAAAAAACAAGTCCAGGGGATTAAATAAAGGGTACTGAAGCCAAATTAGTGGTTTTTGAATTTTTGTCTGTCTGTCTGTGTATTACCGATTCACACTAAAACTACTGGACCGATTTCCATTAAATTTTATATGTAGGTACTTTTACTAGGCTACGTTTTATCCGATTACGGAACTTAAAAAGAAGTATTTTCTTCTTTTAGATGTTAATTTTCTATTATATATGATTATGTTAGTTAATAGGCGGGATGACGGGTGTTTTTCAAATAAATATCATATTTGTAAATAAAGTTTAAAATTAGTTTTAACCTTTGCATAACAATTTGAAACTCCGCTGACGATATACGTTTTAATTATCAAAACAGCGCCATCTATCATCAAATGAAAAAGCCTATATTTTGCCTTTAGTAACTAATAAATTAAATAATATAAATAACTTACATTTATATGTTTAAATAATTACATTTATAAAATTATTTAAAAATCCTAACGTTTAATTTAATCGTTATTTCATTTTAAAAGTGTAATAATTAAAATTTAAAAATAATAGATAATAACATAAACGTATGAAAATTGATATTTTTGAACTAAAAACATATCAATTTTCATACGTTTGATACTATTATTATTACTATATCTGTATGTAAACTGATTAAAACTGGTCTGCCTACAATTATTACAAAATTCTCATTAAATCATTATTTCGTGAAATGGTGTAATTACATAATATTTATCACTGTATGTTGATGTCACATGCCATGATATAGCTTAGCCAAATCAATGAATAGAGATCGTTTAATGATATTAATAACTAAACACAACATTGCTATTTCATGATAATATGGTCACCGCTAGCGGTGCTGATAGTGTGTTTTTAACAGAAACAGATTTTTAACAGATTCAACATCACTTTATGCCTTTATTATATAATAAATAAATGTTCGCGGCTTTGGGGTAGCTCTTGAGCCAGTCGCACCCCAACCTTCTATAGCTGATATTACTAGATAGTATAATAATAATAATAATAATAAAAAATATATATTATGTTTATTTATTATTTCCTTTAAAATATTTATTCAGCCCAACCAGATGAGAATACTATATAAATACCCCAAATAATAATAATAATCTTTATTGAAACCAAAAACATTTTAACATGAACATAGTTAGCGGTAACATCCGCAGTAGTCGAAGACTGTGTCGCAGATGTTAGCGCCCACCTCACATAGACAGGCGTTTCCAGTTAAAAGTAGTACATAATAATATTTATAGTGACTTATACTAAGGACAAAGCAAAATATTCTAAGTAATTTAACGTGTGTGTGTGTGTGTGTGTATGTGTGTGTTTATGAGCGTGTGTGTGTGTGTGTGTGTGTGTGTTTAAGAACTATTGCTCAATTATAGCTTCTACCTCGTCATAATCAAGGCTTAGTAGCCACTCATTTAGCAGGGCTTTAGATTTATTTAAAGGCAAAGGGTAGATGTTTAATTTTTATTAATTTTATTGTAAAGTACCGGAGCAATAAAGTCATAATGTTGTTTTACCACTTCAAGCTCACACCTCACCGTAGAGCATACTTTGTCTTTTCTTCTTTTATTCATTAAAATTTTAGGATCATATGCAAGGGTTTTGTTTTTTTTTTTTTTATATTATAGGGTGACAAACGAGCACACAGTCCACCTGATGGTAAGTGGTTGCTGTGACCCATAGACATCTACATCTATCCTCAATAAAGAATCAAAATGCAGATGTGTTGTCACCCGTGAGGACTAAGATGGAATGCCTCTTTTCCAGTAAAAAGGGTCTCCGGTTCTCTACACTCACCATACGAAACACAGCAGCATTAAGCCGCTATTTTACGCTGGTATTCTGTGAGAGCGTGGTCCTTCCCCGGTCGAGCCGACCCATTCGTGCTACAACTATACTACTAATATAGCTGCAGCATGGCTCTACCACGTAGAACAACTTTTGTGTTTGCGAAGAACCGTATTTAATATAAATAATTTACGAACGGAAAGAACTTCCTAATATTTAAATATAAGTTTAGTTGAATACCTAATTGGCTTGGAAGCCATAACTTTCAATACAGCCCTTTGTGCCCTTTCGAGCTGCATAATGTTAGTTTTCCGATAGCACCCCAAAAGTATAGTTTTGACTTTCATAGTATTAATCTAATATAGCCCCTCTACTTTCTGCAAAATAAACTAATGATAAGTAACTGATAAAATTAAATTTTAGAATGCTACTGAATACTTATTCGTGCAGCATCAAAAATTGTCACACTTAAAAATATCTAGACCGGTGGCCATTATCGAGATGATTTACCACAATTATTACGTTTGGCAAAATGGCTAACAACACTGTTATACACAACACGTGTGTTTTGTGTGCACATTATCCAGTACTGTGTATACAAAACTGAGATTAAGAGAGAAGCTCTTTAGTTGAATATATTGGGTGTCTGTCGGCATAGGTTTAATTTTACCAACTTCATATGTTATCACGTTATCTGATGTAAATAATTGAAAATTAAGTGCACTGTGAGATTTTATCTCTATTTGATGGAATAGTTCGTGGCACCGTTGGGTTTCTAATTACCAGGTAGATATGGTCAACAATCGTACAAAAGCTTTGTTTCAGTTTTTATGAATTTTATTTAAACAAATACGAGAGTCGTGTAGCTTGCCGTGAGATTTCATAACGGCAAGGGAGCAAAACGTGTACGAGTCCTTTGAGGACAAATGAATATGTTATGGGAAATTTTACGTGCTGACTTACCACGTATCCGGTGAAGTGGTAAAGAATAACTTCGTGGGCAAACCTAAATGTCTGAGTAGTTAAAAAAGTCGTGGAAATATGAAAACCGTTAATACGCATTGAAGGATTGCGTCATACTCGTTTCTTCCCACAAAACACTATAGGTAATGAGGAGCCCCTGCAAAGTAGTGAGACGTATGTAAGCTGCTACTTTAGTTTTATACCTTTAATGAGACTTATAAATCAGTTTGATATTTAAGATTTTGTATTTTTGAGTTTTGATATTATCAGACAAATCAAAATATTTGTGACAGTCCTGGTTTCATAGCTCACATGAGATATGTAAATGAACATGCTGTTGCGAAAAATACTTTAAATATCAAAGTTAGCAGATTTTACTTAAACAGAGGTTAATTTAATTTTCATTGTCAAAGGCAGTAATCAAACTGATCCAAACGTTAATTTCATAGTACATAAGCATTATTATATATTTTTACATATATATTAATTGCAATTTGAAGTGTCGATTAACCACATTCTCGGCAGTGAAAGAAAACTTGCATATCTGAGAAGTTCCCAGTTGAGTTGATCGCGCGTTGGCACTTTTTTGGCCAAAAGCTCTGTGGTCTGTGCCCAGTAGTGTATGTAGTACATGTATGTAGGCTGCTACTTTTTTAGTTTTAATGGGGCAATTATGCTGTTTTTATTTCATTCATATTTTCGGAGATGTTACTTTTTGTTTTCACACTAACGTAAATATTAACGGTAGCAAAGATTCGAAAGAATAGAACTCATCATCGTTATGTAATGATAACCTATCAGAAGTCTACTGAACTGAACATAGACCTCCCCTTTAAATTATTAAATAGGTTGGATATTTGCTATAGTTGCCACACTTGGCAGGCGGGTTGGCAACCGCAGCCTTTAATTATTTTGAACTGTTTTCAGGCAGATGATGTTGCCCATCTCCTGTTTATTTTCCTCTTCGCGTCTTAGAACACACACGAAACGATATAAGGTGGAGGATTCTCTTTCGCCGCCACAACAAGGCGAACATTTTTCTGATTTCGATCATGAGTGTAATTCTACACACGTTCACTGAGAATAGAACTTTTGCAATAAAAGTAATCTTAAGGATTTTATCGTGCTTAATTTTAACTTTTTTAATTCCTGACGTTTCGGGCACTTTAAAGAACCCATGGAGACGGGGAGGAGGGAGGGTAGTTTACGAAGACTACAATCAACTTCTAACTAATAATGTTTGGTCCGATCTACGCAGGACGAGCTTACAATATCTTGAAGTCTTGCAGTAGTAAGCTTGCGAATCATCCTTGGTAGGAATCGGTGTTCTATTGCGAGGATATTTTGTGTATCAGATCTTATGTAATGGTTGGGACGATACTGAACATGTTGACATACTTCAGACTTCTCGGAGCATCGGTGCTTCACATCAGCAATATGTTCTTTTACGCAAATTTTTATGGAACTTTCTTTCAAAGATGTGTTTTGTACAACCCGCTTAAATAAAAGTTAAAATGTAACGTGATTTATTAAAATTTATTTTATTACATGTGTAATAAAACAAATCATTATAGAACTGCATTTATGAAATTTTGAAGTCTACCCGAACGTAGAAAAAATATCAGAATCTATTTTATGGTGCCAATCAATATTAAATGGAACATTGATATGAATTCCCGTGTAGTGGTGGGTAAGAATACCCACTACCCCATATCTTCCCGTGGGTGTCGTAAGAGGCGACAAAGGAAACTGATACAGAAGATGGCAGCAGCATCTTTCTGATAAAAGTCAAAAAACAATAAAACTGCGGTTGCCAACCCGCTCGCCAAGCGTGGCAAGTATGGCAATATACCCCCATGAGCAACGATACAAATAAACGGCCCCAGTCCCCGGCGGCCCCGCTATTCCTGGCTACGGTGGCGACCATAGTAACGGCAGGACAGGGGTGCTAAGAATCTCCGGTGGAGGTTCGGTTGCCACCTACGATGACACGACCTGGTAACATATAACGCACTCACCCTGAGGACTGACGAGAAGATCCTGGAGCTGGAAGAAGAAATAGATAAGTTACGCTGGAATATAATAGGACTATCCGAGGTCCGACGAGAGGGAGGACACGGTAATCCTCGAATCTTATTCTATCACCGAGGGCGACCATCTGTCCCAAGGAGGTGTCGGATTTATCGTCCACAAGTCTCTCGTTAACAACGTTGTAAAGATCGGGAGTGTTTTGACGAGGGTTGCGTACCTTATACTCAGAATCACCAAACGGTATTCGCTGAAGGTCATACAGGTTTACGCACCAACCTCGGCACACCCGATGAGGAGGTGGAGTAAATGTATGAGGATATCTCTAGAGCCATGCATTCCTCCAAAACCCACTATACGGTGTTAATGGAGACTTCAACGCAAAACTAGGCACAAGAGAGAGCGGTGAGCTGAAAGTAGGGAAATTCGGAATAGGCAACGGAACCCAGGGCCAGCAGCTGGCCGACTTTATGGAGAAAGAGGACTCTTTATGATGAACTCTTTCTTCCAAAAGCGGCCCCACAGAAAGTGGACCTTGGCGAGCCCCGACGGTTCGACAAAAGATGAGATTGACTTAATTATGACGAAGACGACAACTGTTCAGTGATATCTCAGTGATCGCGAGGGTGAAAACTGGCAGCGATCACCGAATGGTGAGAGGCACACTGAACCTAAACGTTAAGTTGGAGAGGTCACGTCTAATGAAGTCAACGCTCCGTCCCCCTCGTGCTCTAATCCAAAGTCCTGAAAACTTTCAGCTCGAGTTACAAAATCGTTTTCAGTGCCTAGAAGTTTACAATGAAGTGGACGATATGAATGACAAGCTTGTGGAAACTGTCCATGCGGTCGGAGCTAAGTTCTGTAAGACCCGTCGCAGAAGAACACAAAAATTTTCCGATCACACTCTTAATCTCATGGTTGTTAGACGGAGATGAAGCTGCAGTATTTAGCAGATTTGACAGCATACAGGCAACTGAACAGCCAGATCTCCAATTGCATGTGGCGGGATTTACGCGACTTCAATACAGCTCGTATTGAAGAAGCGATCGAGCGAAACCAGGGCTAAAAGTTTTCACCAGAGATATGTCTGCCAGAAAGAGCCAACTGTCGAAGCTGAAGACCTACTTTGGCAGCATCGTTTCCGCGACACCTAAGATTTTGAGTAAGATTGAGAGGTTCTATGGGCAGCTGTACACACCATCGTTGGAGCCACACGCAAGAGTGATAAACGATCCGAGAGCAAGTCTTATCCAACACTATTCCGATGATATTCCGGGCGTCAGTCTGAATGAGATTAGAATGGCTCTCCAGCAACTTAAAACGGCAAGGCCCCAGGCGAGGATGAAATTACAGCGGAGCTTCTGAAAGTGGGTGGAAAACCGGTACTTGAAGTCCTTCAGAAGCTCTTTAACTCCGTCCTCCATGGTGGCATTACACCGGAGGCATGAAGCAGAAGTGCGGTGGTATGGTTCTTCAAAAAGGCGACAACGCTCTATTGAAGAACTACAGACCGATTTCTTCTGAGCCGCGTCTACATGCTGTTTTCGAGAGTCATTACGAATCGTCTCGCATGCAGACTCGACGACTTCCAGCCTTCCGAACAAGCCGGTTTCCGAAAAGGCTTTAGGACCATAGATCACATATATACCCTTCGGCAATTTGTACAGAAGACCGACGAGTACAATCTGCCACTTTGCCTGCGTATGTGAACTATGAGAAAGCCTTTGATTCCGTCGAAATTTGCGGTGCTGCAGTCCTTCAGCGGTGCCAAGTGGACTGTCGGTATATCGAGGTGCTGAAGTGTTTTACAGTAGGGCTACGATGGCTATCCGAGTACAGAACCAGAGTACGAAACCTATCCAACTGCAGAGGTGTAAGACAGGGTGACGTTATATCCCGAAACTCTTCACCGCTGCATTGGAAGACGTTTTCAAGCTACTGGACTGGAAAGGATACGGTATTAACATCAATGGCGAATACATCACTCACCTTCGATTTAGGCCGACGATATAGTCCTTATGGCAGAATCGCTGGAGGACCTAAGCACTATGCTCAATGACCTCAATAGTGTCTCCCAACAGATAGGTCTCAAGATGAACATGGACAAAACAAAATCATGTTTAATGTCCATGTCACACCTATGCCGGTAGTTGTTGGGAGCACTAAGCCGAATTTGTTGACGAATATGTTTACCTGGGACAAATAGTCCGACTAGGTAAGTCCAACTTCGACCGAGAGGTCAATCGACGGATTCAACTCGGCTGGGCAGCGTTCGGGAGATTACGACCCATCTTCTCGTCAGGCATACCTCAAAACCTCAAAACTAAATTGTACAAACAGTGCGTGTTGCCAGTGATGACATATTGAACTGAGACGTGGTTCTTCACTGCTGGCCGTATGAGGAAGCTCAAGGTCGCTCAGTGAGCTATCGAGAGGGCTATGCTCGGGGTTTCTCTGCGTGATAAACTTAGAAATGAGGATATCCGCAGTAGAACCACAGTAACCGACATAGCCCAAAGGATTAGTAAGCTGAAGTGGCAATGGGCCGGCCATAGCTCGAAGAACCGACAACCGATGGGGAAGAAAGGTTCTCGAGTGGCAGCCTCGTACCGGCAGGCAGGTGTAGGGCGTCCCCCACTAGATGGAGTGACGACCTGGTAAGACATGCAGGAAGTCAATGGATGCAGGTGGCTCGAGACCGTGCTTTGTGGCATTCCGTGGGGAGGCCTATGTTCAGCAGTGGACTTGTGAAGGGCTGTAATGACGATGATGATGATTGATATGAATCAAATATCACATATAAGACCATGAAATCATCATTATTTTGTAAAAACTAAATTAACTTTAATTATGAATTAATGTAAAGAGTAAATAATAATAATAAATTTTGATTCCAAGACAATTTATCTTTCTTATGGATACATCGGAAGACACGTCCAATATAAAAAGTTCTAGATGTTTCTAGACATATGATATTAATGCAATTCTGAAAAACTTATTTATTCACGTGTTCTTGTATCATATTATATATATGCCAAATATGGATCATCTAGGTCCAATAGTATTTGGGAATTCAAAAAATTCTTTGACAAACTGACATAGAGACACAGATACCAAAGTGACTCTAAAATTGATCGAATTTTACTAAATTTGGCACAGAATAGCATTTAATGACGTTTCTAAATTGAAGACCACGCGAGCAAAGCCGCGGGTAAAAAACTAGTAAATAATAAAGTATCTCATTTTATGAAAATATGTCAGCGCTAAAATTTTAAACTTTTATACATTATGAGAATGGCATAACGGCATTTACTATGCAAATTTCATTATTTAGTTCACAAAGGAATAGAAAGGACCAAATTTTAGACGCAGTACGTATTCGAAATTGGTTTTGCAACTAAGAGCACTACTCTTCAGTGCATTTTGTACCATTCTGAATAATTCATGCACCAATGTACAAGCTCTTCATAGCACTTTTCGCTGCGTATTTCGTTAATTTAGGAAATGCTAAATTATACAATGCTCATTTTGAAAATTGTTAAAAAATTGAAAAGAAATGAAACATTAAACATTAAGGCAAAGTCTTTAAAAAGTTTCAAAGAGGCCCAACTGTGCAAAACCTTTAATCGATTTGAAGGTCTAAACTTTTATGAAGAACTTATTTTTGTTAGTCTTGTCGTAAAATAAACGCGTAGTTTTCGTCAGATTATTTTTGAAGTTATAAAAATAACGACTTTCAGTTTTCAAACACATTGTAGCGTTTTAATGTAAACTATACGATCTACAAATAATCTATAAATATTTATGTTTTACTCACTATTGTTTATTTCTGTTAACAAATAATATGTCAATAAAACAAAATACATCGATTACAATATAAAGGCTGAATATCGATATTCTTTATGCAGACCCGGTCAAACAATCACAAAATTTAATTCTAAAAAGGTTAATTAAATATAATGTAAGGAATCAATAAACAAAATTAAATAAAGTGTGAGTAGTTGTTCAGTGCACTCTTCTATAATTAATATGCATTTATCTATACAGGGTTATTTTTCAAAGAGTATCCAAATTCTATATTTAAGTTCAAATATATAAATAAAGATATACCGTTATTGCAGTTTTTGAAAATACGAGTAAATAAGTTTATTTGAAATTATCCCAAATTGAATGTGATATATAGGCAACAACTACTCGTACGCGCACTAATCTATGTGCGATTTTGCCGACCGATCGACCCTTAAAAATGTGTGCGTGCTTAGTAAAATAGAAATCATTGGATATTTATGAATGACAATTAGTTAAAATAATGCATTACCACGCATTCTGCATTTAAAATATAAAAAGGACAGAATGTTTAAAATATTTTTTAATTAATTTTTCTTGACCATTCGCCTATATAACTTAGTCTCTACAAATTTGGACGTATATTGCAAAATAACCCTGTATTGTTCTGGTACTCTATACTCACCATAACACAGCATCATTAAACTGTTATTTGACGCTGGTATTCTTATGAGAGCGTGGTCCTTCTCCTTCGAGCCGACCCATTCGTACTACAACCATAAAATAGCTGCAACATGACTCTACGATGTAAATATCATGCTTATGTTTTTCTTGATAACAGTTAGAAAATGGAGTCTCCAACTTAATAGTTACATAATAGTAAAACACTCTTAATTTCGCTTAACGCTCAAAGACTATGAAGATTTGTAAGAAAATAAATGTTCATTTTGTATCAACCTCAGTTTAAATCTGAAATTCATGAGGTGAAGTCCCTGAGGTAAAAGCAGCAGAATAGTGGTAATATAAAACATCATCACCAAGAACTTTCTTGATTAAGATACAACCAAAATATTATCCTTGTTTTCATAGTAATAACTAAGTTTACCATGGCGGTTATGAGAAAATATGTTTTAACAAAGCTAACAACTGTTTTAGTGGCTGTTTCATTCAACGCTTGTCAACGTATTCGTTATGTACATAATTTGTCCTTACTCACAAACTTTACGGCTCAGTAAGGTATTTGTTTTGGTTCGTCCTTCATACCCTTTTCTATTTAAATTTATTGAAACATTTCTTACGCTAGGTGGCTTCTAAATATATAGAGCATTTCTTTTTATTTCAGGCAACAGTTAGGCCATTGTTCAGAGACATCTTAAGCCCCACAACGTCAAAATTTGAGTTCAGGCCATACTATTTACTCAAATTTTGACATTGTGAAGTGTGAGTTTAATCTCGAAATTGTCTCTGAATACAAACTGTATTTTATATTTAAAGAAATTTAATGTTCTTCAAGCACCACACGTCCAAAACAGTAAAGCACTGTTAGTTTCGCTTAATGTCTTAGCCAGGGTCTGCTTCGCTAAACTTACAGTAAGCTTGTTTGCTAAGAATTATCCTCCAAACTCATCGCCTGCACAAAAGACTGCATAAATGTTCTCTTCGATTCGTTATTGACGCCTGTCCGTCTGAGGCTATGATGATTAAGCTGGTCTCAAGGCTCTATTATTTTTGCAACTCTCTTGCCGTTCTCACTGGCGACATGCTAAAGATTGGCGTGTAGAAGAATATTCATTTCATTTGTTTTTTCTTTAGAAAACGTTACCTCCACACTAGAGTTTTCTCCTGTATCCGGCAGTTTACATACATAAATTTCACAAACACAAACATCCAGACCCGGAACAATTATTTGTAGGCCATACAAATACTTGTTCCGTGCGGGATTCCAACCCGCGGCCGTTAGCGCAGCAACTCATTGCTAAGCCACTGCGCCACGGAGCCTTCTATGAGTCTACTATGAGTGTTGAGTCAAAAGGAATCATTTAAAATCTAAGAGGAAAGTCGTGGCAGAGTGCTTACTACAATTTTCTTAAAATTCAGCATACTCGTAGTATTAAAATTTGGGAACACCGACGACGACTACGGTATGACTAACGACCTTGAACGTCTGGCCTGGTGTAATATGAGTGTACCATATGTTCATATTTGTTATAAATTAATTATGTATTACCTATATGGTGGAGGTATTGTTACTAACTGCCGCCCATGGCGCATGTATAGTTTTCATTGCCATGAGTTTTCCTATATATTAAAATATTATTTTATTTTTGGTGGGTATTTTTCATTTATTTTCTGAATAGGATTTCATGAACAAAGTCATATCGCAATCCTAAAAAAACCCGGTATAAAACAGTCACGCATCGGGCGGATTAGTTTTACATATTTTATATGTACTGGTATTATTTTAATTCTGTCTTGGTTTTATTTTTATTTCTATTATCTAGGAAACTGAAACAGTAAATAGGCAGCAGCTTATATAATATAACAACTCAAAATAATAACAAACTGCGGTTACCAATCCGCCTGCTAAGCCTGGCAACATTGGCAAATATGGGGGATATTAATATTAGGTATCTATTTATGGGGGGGCTTATGTTCAGCAGTGAACTTTGATAGGCTGTAATGATCACCATCATTTCAGCCCTTTTCATGTCTACCGCTAACCGTTGGTCTTCTCCAACGAATGCCACAAAACACGATCCTGAGCCACCTGCATCCATCGACTTCCTGCACGTATTACCAGGTCGTCACTCCATATAGTGGGGGCCGCCGTACACTTTGTTTACTATTCTTTTGAGAACCGATCTTCCCCATCGGTTGTCGGTTCTTCGAGTTATATGGCGGGTTCATTGCAACTTCAGCTTACTCATCCGTTGGGTTAAGCTGATGAAGGTTTTTGAATAACAATATAAAACTATTTTGTAACTGTTTCTTTATTATAGATATAATGTTTGCAATGCATAAATTATTAACTTTTAGATAAAATATGTAACACAAATACAAAGAAATAAACTAGAATAGTGTTACACAAGAGAAGCAAGCTGGTAAAACGTAGTGATTGTATTCTCTTTGCAAGCTGACGTCAGCATGTTGTACACGTCCGCCAGAGAATATCCGGCTCGATGTATTGACAGTGGGTGTGGATGGTGAATATTAACATTTATTTCTAAATTTCTTTTAAAATTAATTGCAGCTGGTTATATTGGACAACAAAAATATAATTCGACTCTACCAATAACGGAAATAATAAGAAAAGTAAATACTTAATTAAACTGTACTTTTAATTTATTGTAAAAAAGGACAATTATAGAGCATACATATTATATTATAGTTTGCAATATCAATAAATTCAGCTGATATCTATATAATTCAGTTCGGAATATTCAACAAGAATTTCTATAGCAGGTACCAAATTTTATCAAATGTAAATTGTATCAAAATAAATAACTACGGTGTTTTTTAGTTTCATAGTCATTCATGTGGTTTTGGATTGAGCTGGTTACTCCTTTGTATCTAGGACTTTTCCATTTCAAGTTTACCCACGGCCACCTAGGTCACATTAAAGGTCAAAATGTGGGTTGGACTTTTTTTACTTAGTTAAAGAGAAATAAGTTTTATTATTCAATCATCCATTCATTATAGCCTATCAAAAGCCCACTGCTAAACATAGCTCTCCTCCTTCCCCCTGTCCCCGTCAAAATTCCGCTCGAGACTAGATTGCCTAATAACTCATTAATAAATTAGTAATTTTGATTCAATCGCAGTTTTTATTATTTTCTGTTGTTATCAGGAAGATACTGCTGCCCATCTCTTCTTTCATTTCCATCTGTCGCCTCTTTCGACACCCACGGAACGATATATAATATGATAATGGATGTCTAACATCGCCACTGCACGGCCATTTTCGCTAAAAGTTGTTAAAAAAATATGAATATAACCGCCAATGTAAAATATTGCTTCATTTTATTTTTGATTAAAAGTGTATGAGATTGTAACATTCGATTCGAGGTTAGCCAAGATGACATTCTACCATCTTAACGATCGCTATATAAATCATAAAAATTAATGAAATCAACGGTAAGTCAGACGACAGGGAAGCGATTAGCTATCGACTATTTCTCGCTCAAGAGACGAACAATAGATATAGATCCCATGTCAATAAAACAATATATATATATATATATATATATATATATATATATATATATATATAGATGATATATATATATATATATATATATATATATATATATATATATATATATATATATATATATATATATATATATATTAATAGATGATCGCTGGCTGTTCACACTGTCGCACGAGTACTCCCTCTCTACTAGTTTGTCGCAGCTACAAGAGCTATCAAAGCTAAAACTCGCTCATCGATGCTCGCTTGCCGGTCAGAGAGACCAACCAGCGGTAATTTTACGCTCCAATGCGGATCTGAGTGCCATTGCTTATAGGCCAGCGACAAAACTATCGGAACTACACACTCGCTTCTCTTTTGTCTAGTTTCTAGCTCTACTCGCTTCTCGTTCATCGTTGGCGATGGGAGAAGTGCCTTAACGTTCAGATGTGTCATTCCCATTAATTTTTATAGTTTTTTTCTTTAGTGTTTATTTTAAAGAATAAATCTCGACAACACCGTATGTTCTATAAAAGTAAGTAGCAAATTATTCTTAAAAATTTTGCAGTACAGTTACGATCATTACATTGGCCGGAGCACGCCTTAGGTGTGACGTGCGCAATACGTGTAAATGCCATGCGCCATTTTCACGGAATATTAATTTTATTTCAGCATTACAGCACAGTCATACGCTTACCAAGCGTAACAATTTTGGCAAATATCCTCCCTATCACAATCTATGAGGAAGGCCCATCTTCAGCAGTGAACTTTTAATAGGCTGTAATTAATGAATGGATGGATATTAAAAAGTAAAAAGTATTTATGCCAGTACGACCACAAATACGTGAGCATAAATATTTATGTTTACGCCTTATGTAAATTGTTATTAAAAGGAAAATACGCAAAAAATAAATCTCCGATGTCTTTCGGGGATTGGCACATTTTGCTTAAATGGAGCACTCAGTGTTGCCGCGCCTTCGTTCCGTTTTCAGTCACCTTCTTTTAAACCTTTTTAACAAATTGCCATAACTTATACTATATATAAGCGGTGAGTTTCACTACGACCACTCGTACTACTATTTGTACGAGTATGTTGGTAGTACTCGTATATTGTGAATATATCATTTTGGTCCATTAATTTAGATTGTATTAATAAATTGACTACAGCGTCTATCCTATCGGATCCTGGTATAACTATAATCCATGGTCTCGACAAAACAAATACGACTTTAATCAGTCAATTCGTTCAGGAGGTTATCAACGATTATTCTATAATTATCAAGCGACCCGCTCCGACCATGTCTGGGTAAGATCTATTTATTTAGCGTCATTTAGATTTAAGGTAATCATCAAAGATCATTTATTTTATCAATTTTTCAATTTCTCAAAAATATCTCCAAATTTTTCAAATTAAATAAATCATTTATTCTGGACCAAACCTTTAGTAAATTTTTCACACCCACCAAACTGCATAACAGTTTATCGGCGGGGATAATTAGCCTAGATCACTCGCGGCATTGCTTTCTAACTATTAGTCTAGTTTAATTACAATTGCTTCAGCCATTCCGAAGATTAGCCCGGACAGACAGACAGATTTTTTCCAAATGGTTATTTATGTATTAAAACTTATTAAATATTATTAAATATTTTACAGATTCAGCATATAGATAACGACATTACTTATAAATAGAGTCTAGTTCAGTTAAGCAAAAATAGGAAACAAAAAGCTCATTGCTTAACGCATTAATACTCCAATTTTAACGCATTAAAATCCAATTGAAGGGATCGCTACAGACAGGCTGCGCTCCGACAGTAAGTGAAACGTAAAATGGATTCTCCTCGACTATTGAGTTGGTTAATAGAGGAATATTCTTATCTTCTAGTTGATTTACCTTTGCTTGATTCGCTTTTCTTTATTTTAGATTTTTTTGTTGGAATATCGCTATCCTGCTACAGCTACTAAACCTTTTATCATTATTAAAAAAAACAACATATTACTGCTGGAATGGGACAGTGGTAACTTTAACGTTTTAGTTTTTGGTTACGCGTGAATATTACTTATGTGTCACAAAAAAAGGATGTTCTCTTCCTATGCATTGAAAATTATTAAGAAGAAAAAAGAAATAAAATATTGTTACGAGCTTGAGGTTCGAGACAATTAAAAACTGCCGATTGAATTACCAAAATTGACACTTTAATTATACAACACTAATTACAACTTCAAACCACACTAATAACAAAATACAATTTTACTACAGATCGCTTTAGTTCGCAGTTGTATCGCTTCGAAGTCTTCGCTTGTATCGCCAATTCAATACTGACTCGGTTGTGGTCTATACCGGCCTTATATAGCGCCTAAGATACTTTCCAGAACCTTCTACTGTAGAAACATCTAGAATGTTCGAGTACATATCGGTCCCGAAATTTCTAGAAGGATCTTGACTCTCCTAGTTCTGCTACTCGATACTAGAGGGCGCTAGTGGTAACTAGTGTTGCCATGTATAAACCATTAATAGTGGCGCGCAACACTGCCCCCTCCTAAGACATGCTCGTCCCGAGCATTATTGGCCCCATAATAACGCGCCAGTCGATCCACATGGACGATCTTAGGAGTACCTCTTGCACCTTTCTGTATCCGGTAGGTTACGTCATTGATCCTTGTCACAATCCGGTACGGTCCGTCCCATTTAGCTTGAAGCTTAGGAGATTTCCCTTTGCTGCGAACTGGATTGTATAACCACACTAGTGAACCTTCGTCAAACCCTTTGTTGTTCATTTTGCGGTCATACCGTGTTTTCATCTTCTCAGACGTTTGCTGGCCCGACTGTCTGACGTGCTCATAAATGTCATTCATTTTGTCCCGCAAGTCATTTGCATAATCGGTTATACTGCGTGGGGCATCAGGTGGTATTCCGGTGATCAGGTCTGCAGGCAGCCGTAATTCTCTCCCAAAATTTGCTAAAGCTGGTGTCACTGATGTACTTTCGTGAACAGCGCTTCGATATGACAACAAAACGGTTGTATGTGCTGTCCCAGTCTCGTTGCCGTTTTTCCACAACTTTTGCTAGGTACCTCTCCAATGTCTGATTAAATCTTTCTACCATTCCATCAGATTGTGGGTGGTAAGAAGTTGTTCTTGTTTTATGAGTACCCATAACTCGGCAAGTTTCCTGGAATATTTGAGACTCAAAATTCCTTCCTTGATCGCTGTGAATCTCCAAAACGACAGAAGACTTCATGAACTAGTTTATCTGCAACTGTTGAAGCTTCTTGATTTGGAATGGCGAAGACTTCTGGCCACTTAGTGAAGTAATCCATCACAACCATGAAATACTTGTTACCACTTTCACTTTCCGGAAACGGCCCCGCAACGTCAATGGCTATCCTCTCCCATGGTGCACCAACATTGTACAATTTCAATGCACCTCTACTACGAGTTTGAGGTCCCTTTACAGCCGCACAACTTGTACATTTGCGACACCAGTCCTCGACATCGTCACGACAGTGGACCCAGTAAAACCGTTCTCGGATCTTCAGTAGAGTTCGTTTAACTCCCAGGTGGCCTCCTGAACAACCATTATGGTACAGCTGTAGAACATCCGGTACTTTAGCTTTAGGGACAACCATTTGCAAATGACAACTGTCTCCCCGACCATTTTCCATTTACGGCACAAGACTCCATCCTGAATCAGCAAGCTGTCCCATTGGGCCCAATAGCTTTTCGTGGTCGAACTCATCGCTGAGACGTCACTCCACTTGGGCTTAGGAGCACTGGCCTTCATCCATTCCAGAATCGGCTTGATGTCCGGATCTTCCTGCTGTGCATGTTGTAGGCTGTCCTTCCACTCATTGCAGAGCTGGTCTGTCCTGAGCATCCTCACAGATACTACTTCTTACACTCTTGCCTAGTACAATGCTTGCAATCTTTAGGACAAGGTCTTCTTGACAATGCATCTGCGTTGCCATGAGATTTCCGCTGTGCTGGGCGGTGCGGATAGCCGCACTGCCCCTCGAGATAGTTCACCTTCCTTTCTACAGTTCGCTTAGGGCAGCTGGATCGAAGATGGCCCTTTCCCCACAGCCGTAGCACCTAGGGCTGTATCCTTTATTGCAGTCGCGAACTGTAGCTGCTGCAACCTCCTGACGCGATGGGAACGATGATCCTGTCGTACGGCTTCCACCTCCAGTGCATGGGCTAACGCGTCCTTAAGCGTCACGTGGTGCCCGAGCCTCACAGCAGCTCTGACTTCACGGTCGCGGATGCCGTCGATGAATGTCTGCACCAGGTTCCCACAATGAGCGCAGGTACAGACTGGTATGCTTTTCGAACCAGCTTTTCCACCTCAAGGGCCCACTGCTGTAGGTTTTCGTTGCTGCGTTGCACGCGATCTTTGAGCTGCGCACGAAAGACGTGTACCAGGTGAGCGTCGCCATATCTCGCCTCCATGCCTCAAGGAGCTGCTCGTAAGTCACTTCCTTACCGAGAGCTTCCAGAACAGTTAAGGCCTGGTCGCGCAGGCCTAGGGTGAGAGCAGTCATGGCCTGACTTTTATTCCAGCCGTTCGCCTTCATGACAGCCTCGAACTGGATTCTGTACGCCGACCAGGAAGAAGTCCCGTCGAACGGCGGCACTTTGAATCCACGTAGCGAAGGTGTTGTAGCTACCACGGGAGCTGTAACTCCATCCCCAAGTTTGAGGTCGTCCAGCGTTTTCTTCACGTCAGCAATCACGTTGTCAACCCGATTGTTCACTTGGTTGATTCGGGTTTCAGCTTCCGACAGGCGGTTGTCATGTTGAGCAACCCTATCCTTCACCTCCCTTATCTCTTTCCCGAAGGTAGCGTGAAGGTCCTTCATGAGGAGCATCTGCTCTTCCTGTTGGCGGACCTGTTCCTCCTGTCCACGCTGCAGCTGCTCTTCCAACCGACGGGCCTGTTCCTCCTGTCGGCGGGCCTGTTCCTCTGTCGGCGGGCCTGTTCCTCCTGTCGGCGGGCCTGTTCCTCCTGTCGGCGAGCCTGCTCCTGCAGCATCATCATCAGAGCACCTAAGTCAGGTGCTGCAGATGCAGGAGCTGCTGACGGGCCGGCCTCCGTGGTCGGCAGCTGGCCCTCCGACGTTTGCGGCGTTGCATTACCAAATCGTCTCTGGTCCGTCTCTTGCTGGCGTTGACTTCGGGTACGGATACTCTCCGTGTCGTCCTTTGGTAAAATCGGCATGATCTGATCCACTTCTGACACCAATTGTTACGAGCTTGGGGTTCGAGACAATTAAAACTGCCGATTGAATTACCAAAATTGACACTTTAATTATACAACACTAATTACAACTTTAAACCACTAATAACAAAATACAATTTTACTACAGATCGCTTAAGTTCGTAGTTGTATCGCTTCGAAGTCTTCGCTTGTATCGCCAATTCAATACTGACTCGGTTGTGGTCTATACCGGCCTTATATAGCGCCTAAGATACTTTCCAGAACCTTCTACTGTAGAAACATCTAGAATGTTCGAGTACATATCGGTCCCGAAATTTCTAGAAGGATCTTGACTCTCCTAGTTCTGCTACTCGATACTAGAGGGCGCTAGTGGTAACCAGTGTTGCCATGTATAAACCATTAATAGTGGCGCGCAACACTATTTTTATCTCACAAATATAATATAGGTATTAATTTCAATAGACCTAAGCACGCAGGGAATCTATGGATGCATGTGGCTCAGGACCATATTTGGGAGGCCTATGTTCAGCAGTAGGCTTGTCATTAGCTGTAGTGAGAGTTATAGTGATAGCGATAGACCTAAGCTCACTTATTAATGAACATAAAGTTGAGTCTTCAGTAGATGACATCGAGTCAAGTTAAAATATCTAAAGCTCATGAGAATGCCAAAAAGTAAAAATTTGTTATGGAAATTAGACCTCTTTGCAAAGAAAGAAGCTACAAGAGGCTGGTCTCCTTTTTGAATCAATTATAATTACATTTTAATATAATGGAATTAGTTATTAAATTAATGATTTTAAAAATTGCGACAGGTCTGGTATAACGAAGGTTACCAAAGCCTAGTATTGGGGTTCCGGTTGCAGGTGAACAAAAGTCCTGATTTATAAAAAAAAGCCGGTCTTCAGCCAGCATCTCATGACTGTAATTATGCTTTATTTTCTAATTAAATATACATTTATTTCAACTTATAGTTTTGGCCACTACCAACAGCTTACAAAAAGTACATTTCTCCACAAATTTTCTTTACAAGTAATGTGTGTATGAAGTCGTATTCGCTTGCTTGCTCGCTCTGTAGACCTACAAGCGTATAGGTAGTAAAAATCCGGTCTGTATTAAAATCCTAAATGATAGTAGTAACATATATTATGTGTCATATCTATATGACAGCCTCGTACCGGTTGGCGAAGTGTAGGGCGACCCCCACTAGATGGAGTGACGACCTGGTAAGACATACAGGAAGTCGATGGATGCAGATAGCTCAGGACCGTGCTTTGTGGCATTCCTTGGGGGAGGCCTATGTTCAGCAGTAGACTTGTGAAGGGCTGTAATGATGATGATGATGATGATAGCAGAAAATATAATTACACATATCTTGATACAATTTCCCACACCCACTACGCTGCATATGTAGGTGAGCAAATAACGGAAACCACTCAACACCTGCAGGCTGGTGATGGGAATCATCATTACCAGTATGGTTTTGGTGCTTCCCAACACCTTACCAGTCTGTCGAATTGGCCTTAACATTTTTCATGTATTTTTGGACCCATTCGTGCTACAAACGTAATATATAGCTCTCTACCACGTATAACAGATCCACATATAAGCGCTAAAATGGAAGATAGGCAAGAATACAATATCAGATTATGGTAATAATTAAAAAAAAAAATCTAAAAACCAATAATTTCTGTTTTTAACCGACTTCAAAAAAAAGAGGAGGTACTCAATTCGACTATTTTTTGTGTGTTTTGATTTTGATGATTCTCTTTTTATTTGAAAGCTGGTGCTTCTCATGTGGCCCCATATAAATTTGATCAAAATCTGATCAGTAGCTTTTGACTTATCCTTAATAATGCATATTTAATTATCTTCGACTACATTGATGATGTTCTTATTTTATTTATATTAAAGTCGGTTGTACAAAATTTTTAATTTTACACAAATATTGCCGCGTCAAAACGGAGGCGGAACCACAGCAAACACTCAAGTTTTCATTCGAACCTGGAACTTGCAACTCGGCACATGAACTTTCACTAAACCATATGGTCGTAAGGGTAATATTATGGTATATATAACTCTTCCCATTTTACCACAAACCCCAAGTCAAGATCTACTAGATCTACCATCTACCATCTACAAGATCTACACGATCTACCATCTCAGAAATCCAACACAAATACCAAAAACTAAACTTTTACCGTATTCACGGTGTTAGTGTATTTATTATATTTCGTGGATACGATGACGGTGTGGTCACAATTAATTAAAGTCGATACTATGAAAATTTTAGAAACATTAGTTGCTGTCTTTTTTAAAATATCGCTTGCTAGTAGTATACCAAAATAAAAACGGCTACGCAGTCTAATAATAAGCTTTAAAACATTTGATACTTTCAAACAAAGTGATTTGTCTATTTTTTCTGTAATCTAAAGCCACTCAATGAATTTCTGTTGCTCGCAGGATTCAATTACTCGTGTGGGCTCGGTGAGCCCACTTCGGATGTGTGTCGGTGGGCTGCTGCGGGAGGTTGGTCCGCTCCCTTACCGCTGCAGCCGAGGTGGAGTCGCGGAGGAAGAGGAGTGTTGGTATGGCGATGCGCCACTCGCCCTATCCTCCGCGACTCAGACGGGGCCGCACCGTTGATGCGGTGGTGGTGGGGCCGCGGGGGGAGAGGAGTGTCGCTATTGACGAGGCCCGGACAGACCGGGCCAGCACTAGTGTGGGGCTGCGGAAGAATTTGGATTCTCGCAGCCCCGCGCGCACGTGCGAGGAGACACCGGGGTGGTTTTAGCCGGTAAGAGTCCGGCACGCCCCTCCGCCTTTCCCCAGGCGGAGGTAGTCCATGAGGATTTCCCCCCGAAAAAAAAAAGGTTAGGTTAGGTTAGGTTAGGTTGTTTTTTTTTTCTAGTTCCCCCTAACATGGAGATCAGGGACTTTTTTCCTCTTTTTTATATTTTTTATTTCATTGTTTTTTCTTTTCTTTATTTATTTTTTATTTTATCTTTTTTGCTTTTTTCTTTTTTACTTTCTTTTAACATCTTACATACAATAGTTTCTTATTTCTATTTTAAATATGTTTTACGTTTCTAATACATTTTACTTATCATTATATCTTAATCTACTTTTATTTTATTTTTATTTTATAGTT
>JAGSMP010002281.1:0-26203 GCA_029286625.1 Parnassius orleans
GAGCCCACTTCGGATGTGTGTCGGTGGGCTGCTGCGGGAGGTTGGTCCGCTCCCTTACCGCTGCAGCCGAGGTGGAGTCGCGGAGGAAGAGGAGTGTTGGTATGGCGATGCGCCACTCGCCCTATCCTCCGCGACTCAGACGGGGCCGCACCGTTGATGCGGTGGTGGTGGGGCCGCGGGGGGAGAGGAGTGTCGCTATTGACGAGGCCCGGACAGAACGGGCCAGCACTAGTGTGGGGCTGCGGAAGAATTTGGATTCCCGCGGCCCCGCGCGCACGTGCGAGGAGACACCGGGGTGGTTTTAGCCGGTAAGAGTCCGGCACGCCCCTCCGCCTTTCCCCAGGCGGAGGTAGTCCATGAGGATTTCCCCCCGCAAAAAAAAAGGTTAGTTTTTTTTTTTTCTAGTTCCTCCTAACATGGAGATCAGGGACTTTTTTCCTCTTTTGTATATTTTTTATTTCATTGTTTTTTCTTTTCTTTATTTATTTTTTATTTTGTCTTTTTTGCTTTTTTCTTTTTTACTTTCTTTTAACATCTTACATACAATAGTTTCTTATTTCTATTTAACATATGTCTTACGTTTCTAATACATTTTTACTTATCATTGTATCTTAATCTACTTTTATTTTATTTTTGTTTTACAGATTTAACGGGACTGTTTACATTATATGCCTATATATAATTTACAGTTCCCTTTTTTTACTTTCATTTATTCTTTTGAACCACCTTATTAGCTATAATCTTACAATATTTTATAAACCTATTTCTTATATATTTATTTCTCATTATTTTACATATGTTGTCTTTACATATTTTTATTTGTAATTCTATTTCTGTGTTATTTCTCTCTTTACTGTATACTGGACATTCGATTATAATATGTAGTATACTTTCTTCCTTTATCGGGTCACAGGCACATGACGGGCTCTCCTTACACTTGAATCGGTGCAAGTATTCTGAGAACCCGCCATGTCCTGTCATTACGTGTGCCGTCAACGAGTCCATGTGTATTTTTCTAATAATGGGATAGGCGCTTAAGGCGTCTGGGAAAAATATCTTCGTTACAGAGGCCGTTTCGCCTTCTATGTAACGTTGGTTCCATTCGTCAAGCGACTCTAGACGAATCTGTCGCTTGACGAATGAAATCGGGCACCTCATAGTCCGATTTACGTTTTATTTTTAGGGCGGCTTCTTTTGCTAACTTGTCTGCTCTCTCGTTTCCCTCCAATCCAGCGTGTGCCTTTATCCAAAACAGTTTTAGTAATTTTCCTTTTTTGTTTATTTCCGAAATATTTTTTCTAATTTTTGCCGCTAGGGGATGGAGGGAAACGTTCTGGACAACTGTCTGGAGAGCAGATCTCGAGTCGCTGTAGATGTTACAGCTCGGTGCCAGATCTTTCAGGGCATAATTTGTTGCTTCATATATGGCCAGCAACTCATGGTTAAGCATGGTTAACGCTCGGCTGGAGGCAATTTCTCGGCGTCTCCCGGCAGAAATCCTCCGTCCGCCTTTAGCGGCTGACACGCGGAGGACTGAGGAGCCGCCGAGACTTGCGCCTTAAAAGGGGAAGCCCGGGGAGGGTAACAAAAAGCCCGCGGAGGGAGCTCCTCCGAGCGACCAGCCCACGATGCCGGGTCTAAGGGTGAGACCTGGGCGAAAGTCGTGGGCCGCAAGAAGGCCTGCAAAGCCGCCAAGAAGGCCGCAGCAGCTGCATGCGCCCCAGGTGGAACCGCAAAGACGGCTCCTAAACTTGCGCGGAGGACTGCCAAAGGCGGTCGCAAGAGACCGGCTGTGCATGTTCCGCGGTCCAATGCTGTGACGCTAACGTTGAAGCCCGGAGCTTTGGAGCGTGGCGTGACGTACCAGTCGGTCATCGCCGAGGCCAAGGCCAAGATCAAATTATCAGATCTTGGCCTTCAGTCCGTCACCCTCAAGCAGGCTGCCACGGGTGCGCGGCTGTTTGAGGTTGCTGGTACTGTGAGCAGTGCCGAAAAGGCGGATGCACTGGCCGCCAAGATGAGGGAGGTCCTCAACCCTGAGGACGTCCGGATCTCCAGACCAATGAAAACCGCAGAGGTGCGGATTGCTGGCCTGGACGACTCCGTGACCTTTGAGGAGGTGGTGGCCGCTATCATCCTCGTCCTGTTCTGGTGCTCGGAGATCTCAACGCCAAGTCATCGGCGTGGGGATCTCTGGTCACTGATCCTCGGGGCGAGGTGCTAGAAGAGTGGACGGTGACGACTGGTCTGGTCATCCTGAATCGGGGTTCGAAATACACGTGCGTGCGGCAGCGGGGCGGGTCGATAGTGGACGTCTCACTCGCTAGCCCCTCTGTCGCCAGCCGAGTCCGTGACTGGCGTGTCGCCGTAGAGGTGGAGACGCTGTCGGACCATCGATATATCCGGTTCGACGTCTCTGCCCAGTCCGCGAGCGGCCGCCATCCAACAACCCCGATTAACGACGGCCCGCGTTGGGCACTAAAGCGCATCGACAGGGAACTACTCGAGGAAGCTGCCTTAGTCCAGTCCCGGATCTGGGAGTCGACGACGGACGGCCCCGTCGACGTCGAAGCGGTGGCGCTATGGTTTCGCGGGGCGATGACGCAGATCTGCGACGCGTCCATGCCCCGTGTCGTACGTCGTCGGTATTCGTACTGAGCGGACGTATCTGTGCGTTCTCGCGTGACCTCGCGTAGTAATACTTAGTAATTCTGTGTTTTATTTGGATATTTTGTGCTAATTGTGCTTTATAATAACTATTTAAACTTTTTGTGTCGGACAAAATAAAACTGTGTTGTGTTGGTGTAGTTTTAAATACTTTTTGTAGGAATAAGCATGTGTTTTAGGTTAGAACCACGCGGTCACCGCGTGGTCATTTGAGCTAAGTATCTTTGTGTTTTTATTTTATTTCTTACTTACTAATGGATATTAGCTTGTAAGTACTTTTATTAATTTATAGTTTGTAGTTTTATTCTAAGAAAACATTGAACATTTATTATTAGGTTAGGGTGTGTTAGCACGTGGTAGTTGTTATTTTGACATTGACAGCCGTCATTGAACGTGACGTTGACACTGACAGTGACGTTGACAGCTGTTATCTGTCACTGTGACTGACGGTTTGCGTTCGGTTTCAACATTTGACTTCTATTTAATATTGTGTGATCTTTGAATATTGTCGTTGGGTGAACCTGTGAAACAAAATGGCGGATGACGAGGAGTTATTTACTCCTCGTAGGTCATTTGTCAGGACCCCGCCAGGCCCACTTGGTCGGCCGGTCGCGGTGCCCCCCCCACCACCAGCAGTGCTAGAGAAGCGCCCTCTGCCGTCACCGGAAGAGGTGCAGCCATCATCCCAGCGAGCAAGATGGGCAAGCGCACCGAGCCTCGCCGGAGTGTGGCCCCGGTGGCAGGTACATCGACCAGAGATATCGAGGAGTCTGCTCCAGAATTGGAAGAGGAGGACTGCCCAAGGGAGGGATCCCGGGGTGCAAGGGTGAGCTTTAAAGCTTCCACCGCATCCAAACTAGAGGTCATCGATCAAGTACGTGAAGCAGTGAGGGGCATCCTAAGTATTGTAACCGGACCAGGGTCTAAGTTAAACAAGTCGGAGGTTAACAAAGTTGCTGCATACGGCCACGACCTCATTGCCATGGTGGCAACCATGCAGGTCCACATGTCGGAACTGGAATTGGCAAGACTAAGGGCTGAAAAAGATAAACTTGGAGCTGAAGGAAGACTGGCGCAGGTCGAGGCAGGAGCAGTTCCTTGCCACGTGACGGACCCGGCACCGCAACGTTCGTACTCTGCGGCACTAAGGTTACCAAAGGGGGCAGATCAGGTTCTGATGCCTGTCAGCAAAGGCCCAGTCGTCGCTTTCTACCCAGCAGAAGCCGAAGGACCAATAAAGACTGCAGAAGATACAAAATTGGAACTGAAAAAGGCTGTCAACCCTAAGACGAGCGGTCTGCAGATCGACAAGCTAAGGAAAGTGGGAAACGCAGGTGTCGTGGTCCAGACCACTTCCCAGGAGGCAGCTGAGAAACTGAAAACTGCGGCCCCTCCCTCCTTGAGGGTTTCCGAGCCCAGGCAGCGCCTTCCCCTGGTTGCCCTCAGGGGTTTTGAAGAAGACCCGAAAAATGAAGACGTGATTAGCGGCTTATATGAGCAAAATCTTGCTGCTTGCGGCTGGAGCGAGGAGAAAGTAAAAGAAGACTGCAAAGTGGCATTCAAGAAGTCTTGGCGAGGAAGCAGGCGAACTACGGTCATCCTCCAATGCTCGTCTGCCTTAAGGGATGTTTTGGTAGGGCACAATCGTCTTTACGTTGGCTGGGACGTGGTAGAACCTTGTGACTACGTGGACGTCACGTGCTGCCAGAGATGCCAATAATATGGGCATCCGGCTAACACTGCCGATCTAAGGAGACTAAGAACAGCGCCCGGACCTGACGGAGTTCCTGGTCGAGCCTCGTCCTGGCTCTGAGGAGCTAGAGCCCCAGTTGAGGGGCTCTTCACGGCATGTCTCGAGCAGGGTCAGCTTCCCAGTGTGTGGAAGGAGGAGGCTGGTCCTGCTCAGGAAGGAGTCGTACCGGCCCATAGTGCTGCTCGACGAGGCGGGCAAACTTTTGAGCGTATCATCGCAGATCGCCTCGTCAGCCACTTGTGCAGAGAGGGCTGGACCTGGACGAGAACCATTTGGTTTTCGTCGCGGCGCCCACGCTATTACGCGTGAGGCCCTGGCGGAGGAGACAGTATCCCGGGTGGGTAGTGCTGGCGTCTTTAGACATCTCCAACGCCTTCAACACCCTACCCTGGAGTTGTATTCGGGAGGCGCTGAATTACCATCGCGTGCCCCTACCTCCGCCGCACAATAGGGGCCACCTTGGGAGAGATGTTACGTATCGGGGACGTGACGGCGCTGGTCGCGCGTCGTCGTGCGGTGTTCCGCAGGGATCGGTCTTGGGACCGCTCCCTGGAAACATCGGCTACGACTGGTGCTGAGAGGCGAACTCCCGTCGGGCGCCGACTTGACGTGTTATGCAGACGACACGCTTGTCACTGCCTGGGGAGCTGCACAGGGAGGCAGCGTTGTTGCCACGGCTGCGGTGTCACTAGTGGTGAACCGCATCCGGCGCCTGGGCCTGGAGGTAGCCCTAAACAAGTCGGAGGTCATCGTTTCATGGCCCTCGACGCGCGCCGCCTGGATCACACATCACGTCAGCGGGGCCCGGATAGCTGTCGAGTCCACCATGAAGTATCTGGGACGTGCTCGACAGCCGATGGGAATTCGGACCCACTTCCGGCGGCTGGCGCCCAAGCTGATGGTGCAGGGGCGCTTTCAACGTTGCTTCCAACCTGGGGGCCTGAGCGCCGCCTGTAGGCGGTTGTACGTGGGAATCGTGCGGTCCATGGCCTGTATGGGGCCCCGTGGGCGATGGACATGACGGCCAGCATCGCCATTCTGCGTAAACCGCAAAGGGCGGGCCGTCAGAGTCGTCCGCGGGTATCGCACGATTTCCTACGAGGCGGCTTGCGTCCTGGCCGGATCCCCGCCCTGGGACCTAGAGGCGAAAGTACTCGCGTCATTATATCGATGGCGCGAGAAGAGCGGCACGGGCTCGAGGCCGGTGCAGCGACAGATCGCGCTGCGCCGAGAGGAGCTCCGTCAGGTCTTGTGGCGGAATGGCGGCAAAGGCTTCTGCGCCCTACCGCCGGCCTCGCTATCGAGGCGATCCGGCCAGTACTGACGACTGGCTCGGGAGAAGGCACGGCTCCCTGTCGTTTAGGGTGACGGTGCTGTCGGGCACGGCTGCTCGGGGCAAGTACCTGTGCCGCATAGAGAGGGAGCCGGACGCTCGGTGCCACCACTGCGTCCATTGCGGGGATACGCAACACACGCTCGCCGAGTGCAGCTTGGGAGGAGCAGCGCCGTGTCCTCACAAAAAGTAGAGGCGATCTGTCGCCGCCAGCCTTAGTGCGGAAGATGGTCGGTAGCGGAGTCGGGACGCGGTGGTGTCCTTTGCGAGGACGTGATGTCGCAGAAGGAAATGCGGAACGGGAAAGGGAGATCTCGACCCTTCCCCGGCCGCAGAAGGCGCACCGAGCGCAGAAGGCGGACAACGCCCTTTCCGGCCCCATGAATGGGTCCAGGGCGAGGGACCCGGGAAATCCCTCGCCCCTCTTCGATGGCCCTGAGGCGGAGGTGCGTGGGTGTCGGCGCGCCTCTGAGGCGATGCACGGGGTAGTTGAACACCCCACTATCCGTGTAGGAGACGAGGCCCGGACAGACCGGGCCAGCACTAGTGTGGGGCTGTGGAAGAATTTGGATTCCCGCGGCCCCCCGCGCACGTGCGAGGAGACACCGGGGTGGTTTTAGCCGGTAAGAGTCCGGCACGCCCCTCCGCCTTTCCCCAGGCGGAGGTAGTCCATGAGGATTTCCCCCCGGAAAAAAAAAAAAGGTTAGGTTAGGTTAGGTTAGGTTTGCGCGTGGGTTGGGGGTCTGCTCGAGTTGAATTACTGGAGCCCAGGCCCATGCATTGTTTTCGGTGCCTAGAAAGGGGGCACGTTGCCAGCAGGTGCTCCAGTGAAACAAACAGAGGTGCACGTTGTTATGCTTGTGGAGAGCAAGGACACAGGGCGAAACAGTGCACTGCGTCGGCACTAAAATGTCCCCTGTGTTCCGATCTCGGGCATTCTGCTGGCCACAGATTAGGGAAGAAGTGCATCCCACCTACCAAAAAAAAGGGAAGGAAGAATGGTGAGATACCTGCACCCACCAGCAAGGCGGCCACAACGACTTCTGTCGCTGCACCGAGTATTAGCTCGGCTATGGAGGTGGCTGAATTATAAATTCGCGCCCCTGAAAGTCCTCCAGGGCAATCTGAACCACTGCCGCAATGCGCAGCATCTGCTTATGCAAACCATTGCGGAGTGGCGGGTTGCCCTTGCAGTAGTAGCGGAGCCTTATGCCGTCCCCGACCATCCTCGCTGGTTCGGTGACGAATCGGGCTCCGTCGCCATCTACTGGGGGGGTGGAGAGGGTGCCCCACCCTGCACTCTATTGAGAAGAGGGCAGGGCTTCGTTGCAGTGCAATGGGGCCCCCTGGCCATAGTGGGCTGCTATGTCTCTCCCAATAGGTCCCTTGCCGACTACGAGGCGTACCTAGACGAGGTGGCGAACTGTGTTCGCGAATGTCAACCTCGTCCGTTGATCGTCCTAGGAGATTTTAACGCCCACACCAGGGCTTGGGGCAACTCCAGAGACGATCCGAAGGGAGAGACAGTGATGGAATGGGCGGCTGGGCTGGACCTCCGATTAATGAATCAGGGGTCCGTAAGCACATGCGTGCGGTGGCAGGGGGAGTCCATCGTAGATCTTACGTGGGCAACCCCTCCTGCAATGCAAATGCTGTCGGGCTGGCGAGTGGCGGAGGAGGCGGTCACACTGTCCGACCACCGCCACATCGTGTTCGATGTCGCACTTTGCCAGCCCGACAGTAACCCCTATCGCCTATGATGCGGTTCTGCGAATCGATCTTCCCACTGGCGTAAATGTCGTGTGCTATGCCGACGACACCTGTGATCGCCAGTGGGATAACTTTCGAGAGGGCCAAGGAGCTCGCCGAACTCAGGGCGGAAGTCGTCGTCGCCAAAATCCACGAGTTGGGATTAGAAATAGCGCCTCACAAGACCGAGGCCCTATGGTTCCATAAATTACCAGGGCAGGGAACCACCTGACTCGTGTATCCGCGTGGGTGGGTCTGATGTCAGAGTGGGAGGTACATGAAGTACCTAGGCCTCCACCTGGACAGTCGCTGGGGCTGTCGGTGGGCTGCTGCGGAGGGTTGGTCCGCTCCCCACCGCTGCAGCCGAGGTGGAGTCGCGGAGGAAGAGGTGTTGGTATGGCGATGCGCCACTCGCCCTATCCTCCGCGACTCAGACGGGGCCGCACCGTTGATGCGGTGGTGGTGGGGCCGCGGGGAGAGGTGTCGGTATTGCGAGGCGCCGCCTCTCTACCCTCCGCGGCCGAAACTTGGTTGGCGGCGGGCCAGAGACCAGATCCGCCGCTGGGGCCGCGAAGCGGGCGCTACTAAGCGCTCTTCCGGCCCCCATGATGGGTCCAGGGCGAGGGACTTGGAAGTCCCCGCCCCCTCGATGGACCCGAGGCGGAGCGGACTCGCGCGCCGACACCCGCTCGCGCCTCTGAGGCGATGCACGGGGTAGTCGAACACCTCACTACCCCGTGCAGGAGACGAGGCCCGGACAGACCGGCAGGCACTGAGTGTGGGGCTGCGGAAGAATTTGGATTCCCGCGGCCCCGCGCGCACGTGCGAGGAGACACTGGGGTGGTTTTAGCCGGTAAGAGTCCGGCACGCCCTTCGCCTTTCCCCAGGCGGAGGTAGTCCATGAGATTTCCAAAAAAAAAAAAGGTTAGGTTAGGTTAGGCCCCCGAACGGGTTCCGCCTTGTCGTGGCGGGGGCTTAGTAGCCGTGGCTTGGTCTCCCACGGTGAACAAAGAGGAACCCTTGGCTGGCCCGGGGTGTAGGGCCGGCCGAGGTGGCCACTCCGTGTGGGCTCGGTGAGCCCACTCGGATGTGTGTCGGTGGGCTGCTGCGGAGGGGTTGGTCCGCCCCTTACCGCTGCAGCCGAGGGGAGTCGCGGAGGAAGAGGAGTGTTGTGGCATGGCGATGCGCCACTCGCCCTATCCTCCGCGACTCAGACGGGGCCGCACCGTTGATGCGGTGGTGGGGCCGCGGGGAGAGTGTCGGTATTGCGAGGCGCCGCTCTCTACCCTCCGCGGCCGAAATGGCTGGCGGCGGAGCCAGAGACCAGATCCGCCGCTGGGGCCGCGAAGCGGGCGCTACTAAGCGCTCTTCCGGCCCCCATGAATGGGTCCAGGGGCGAGGGACTTGGGGAAGTCCCCGCCCCCCCCTCTTCGATGGACCCGAGGCGGAGCGGACCCGCGCGCCGACACCCGCTCGCGCCTCTGAGGCGATGCACGGGGTAGTCGAACACCTCACTACCCCGTGCAGGAGACGAGGCCCGGACAGACCGGGCCAGCACTAGTGTGGGGCTGCGGAAGAATTTGGATTCCCGCGGCCCCGCGCTCACGTGCGAGGAGACACTGGGGTGGTTTTAGCCGGTAAGAGTCCGGCACGCCCCTCCGCCTTTCCCCAGGCGGAGGTAGTCCATGAGGATTTCCCCCCGCAAAAAAAAATGGTTAGGTTAGGTTAGGTTAGGTTTTTTTTTTAAATACGTTGTCCTCTGATGTGGTGGTCAGAGCCTTTGCATATCTTGTTTTAGTCTCTGGTGTGGACTTTTGTCCATAACTTTTTTGTCATGTTCATTTTGGTCATGATGTAGGTCAATTTCTTATATCTGTACTGTTATAGTTCTATGCTACTGTCTTTTTTTTCATGTCAATATATATTTTTATTTATTTATTTATATTATTCATACTAATATCTTTACTGCATTATTTAATTGTTTTCTGGTTAATGTATTCTTACACTCTAAACTATTTTTATCCCATCTCTTAGTATTCATCTTTTCTTATACAGCATTTTGTATGCATAGATCATATATTACGTAGTAATATATTCTATCCATTTTTCTTACTTTACATTTTTTTTAATACTTAATTCTATATCTTTATTATTTTTCTAGGTTTTATTCTTAATTTTTACTTTTCTTACTATATGTTCACAAAATTTAATGAAATCTTTTCTTTCAGTTTTCATTGTTAGTATATTAAAAATATTTCCTTCTGTAATTTTTATATTTATTTTCTGTTCTAGGTCTATCCTTTTACTGCTGTACACCGGGCAGTCTACGAGCAAGTGCATCACAGTTTCTTCAAAGTCTCATCACAAGCACATCCGCTTGTCCTACACTTGAAGCGATTTAGGTACCCTGCAAAGGCACCGTGTCCAGTAAGTATTTGCACTAGTTCAGGTGATGGTCTGATTTTTCTTATTAATTTATAAGCTGTTTCGGCATTTTTGAAGAACATTTTGGTGGTAGTAGCTGTTTCACTGTTTATGTATCGTTGGTTCCACTCCTGCACTGATCTTACCCTTATCGTTCGTTTTATGAACGATATGGGGCATCTGTCATATTGGGATGCTGTTTTTTTGTATAGTGCCGCTTCTTTTGCCAGGTGATCTGCTCTTTCATTTCCATGATGTCCCGCATGAGCCTTTATCCAAAATAACTTTACTATTTTATTATTATACTTTAAGATCTTTAAATTTTTCCTATGGCGCGGACTAATGGATGGAAGTTGTCGGGGATTTCAATGAGTTCAGTCCTGATTGGGAGTCGCTGTAGATGTTAAAGACACTGTCCTTATGTTTCATCATAAGTTCTGTGGCTTGTACAGTGCGTAAAGTTCGGCTTTGTAGACTGTGCAGAAGGATTCCAGCTTAAATTTTTACTTAAAATTTCAGTGTTATCCATCCACACAGATACCGCTGCTCCTACCTTCCCATCAATTTTACTCCCATCAGTGTAAATCTGTACCGCCTCTAGCTGTTCTTTTGTTGCTTCCATTATTTCCGGTTCTTTACCTTCTATTGTGTTAAAAGTTATTTCCTCTTCTTTAGCTGGATGGTCGGATTCAATAAACAGTTCTTTTTCTTCAACTTTTCTGTCCCCCAGGATATCCTCCTGAGGTTTTCCGCGCTTAGCTTCATACAGCCTTGCGGCTTCCCGCAAGCGGATATCCAGAGGTAACAGTCCCGTTAATCATCATCATCATCATCATTACAGCCCTTCACAAGTCCACTGCTGAACATAGGCCTCCCCCAAGGAATGCCACAAAGCACGGTCCTGAGCCACCCGCATCCATCGACTTCCTGCATGTCTTACCAGGTCGTCACTCCATCTAGTGGGGACGCCCTACCGTCCGCCGGTACGAGGCCGCCACTGAGAACCTTTTTCCCCATCGGTTGTCGGTTCTTCGAGCTATATGGCCGGCCCATTGCCACTTCAGCTTACTAATCTGTTGGGCTATGTTCTATCTATGCTCATTTCTAAGTTTATCACGCAGTGAGACCTGAGCATAGCCCTCTCCATAGCTCGCTGAGCGACCTTGAGCTTCCTCATCCGGCCAGCAGTGAAGGACCACGTCTCAGTTCCGTAGGTCATCACTGGCAACACGCACTGTTGTGTGCAGCCTCGTTTCCAAGTTTTGAGGTATACCTGACGAGAAGATGCCGTAATTTCCCGAACGCTGCCCAGCCGAGTTGAATCCGTCGATTGACCTCTCGGTCGAAGTTGGACTTACCTAGTCGGACTATTTGTCCCAGGTAAACATATTCGTCAACAACTTCGAGCTTAGTGCCCCAACAACTACCGGCATAGGTGTGACATGGACATTAAACATGGTCTTTGTTTTGTCCATGTTCATCTTAAGACCTATCCGTTGGGAGGCACTATTGAGGTCATTGAGCATAGTGCTTAGGTCCTCCAGCGATTCTGCCATAAGGACTATATCATCGGCAAATCGAAGTGAGTGATGTACTCGCCATTGATGTTAATGCCGTATCCTTTCCAGTCCAGAAGCTTGAAAACGTCTTCCAATGCAGCGGTGAAGAGTTTCGGGATATAACGTCACCCTGTCTTACACTCTCTGCAGTTGGATAGGTTGACGCAGATGCTGTCGGGCACGGCTGCTTCGGCAAGTACCTGTGCCGCATAGACAGGGAGCCGGACGCTCGGTGCCACCACTGCGTCCATTGCAGGGAGGACACGGCGCAACACGCTCGCCGAGTGTGCAGCTTGGGAGGAGCAGCGCCGTGTCCTCAAATGAAGTAGGAAGCGATCTGTCGCTGCCGGCCTTAGTGCGGAAGATGGTTGGGCGCAGAGTCGTGGGACGCGGTGGTGTCCTTCTGCGAGGACGTGATGTCGCAGAAGGAAACTGGGGAAAGGGAGATCTCGACTCCTTCCTCGGCCGCAGAAGGCGCACCGAGCGGGAGAAGGCGGACAACGCCCTTTTCCGGCCCCCATGAATGGGTCCAGGGCGAGGGACCTGGGAAATCCCCGCCCCCTCTTCGATGGCCCTGAGGTGGTGCGTGTCGGCGCGCGCCTCTGAGGCGATGCACGGGGTAGTTGAACACCTCACTACCCTGTGCTGGAGACGAGGCCGGACAGACCGGCCAGCACTAGTGTGGGGCTGCGGAAGAATTTGATTCCCGCGGCCCCGCGCGCACGTGCGAGGAGACACTGGGTGGTTTTAGCCGGTAAGAGTCCGGCACGGCCCTCCGCCTTTCCCCAGGCGGAGGTAGTCCATGAGGATTTCCCCCCGCAAAAAAAAAAAAAGGGTTAGGTTACGTTAGGTTAGGTTTTTTTTTTTTTACTTTCGTAGCTACTACTTTTCTGCAGTACCCTTTTTTCTGTTAATAACTTCTCTATACATTTTAATACCTTTTTTTTTTATTTATTTTTTAATATAATTTTTTTTCTTTTTCGTACTGCCTTATTCTTTTTATTTTGTATTTACGTGTGTATGCACAATTACAATATCTTAATAATGTTACTACTGCATGTTCATGCAATCTTACTCTAACAATGGCTGCTTATTTCATTTTCTACTTTGTTATTTGTTACAAACTCTATAATCCAATATAATCTTTTTATTTTTACTTATTTCTATATGACTAATGCTATGTTAGTTACAGTTTTGTTGCTTTTATTGCTAATTATTACATTGCGTAGTATATTTGTTTTCTAAGCTAAATATTAAAATAGGTGTATATATTATTTGGTACTTGTTATTTTTATATTACTATAATGCATGTTATTTATTAGTTTATTGCTCATCATACTATTATGTATTGTGTATTATATTTGTTTTTTTTTTGTTTTTCTATTTATAAGTAAAAAGTTAGGGTTACATATTATTTAGTCACATTTCTTTAATTTAAGTTAACCTATTTATTTATTTTTTACATTTTTATACATTTGTAAATTTCTATCTATTTTTATCTATAAGTTGTTAATAATTAATCTACATTTCTACCATTTTTTTACTTATGTTTTTAATGCCTAAAGAGCAAACTTCATAAAGATAGGTCGGCAATAGTCATCTTCTATGATAAATTTTAAGTTTTGCTACTATCGTCACACCCATGCTGCACTCGGTCTCGAATCTTCTTTTCCCAAAATGTGGACAGTCAATTACAATGCTCTACAGTTTGGTCTGTTTCATCGCATGCAGCATGGGGATGAGGACAATTATACTTATACAAATAGGCTTTGTTTCCACCATGACCGGTAAACAAGTGTGTAACTGTTATTCATTTTATGGTTTTTAATATCTTATGTTTTAACAATATTTGAAAGAACTTTTCGTTATACTGCTGGTTGTTGCTTGTCGTACTTCCTTTGCCATATTTGAAGAGTTGTGTTTCTGGTGAGGCGCTTTGCATACGACAATATCATAAGCTGGGCTTTGCTTATTTTTTATAGCTGCCCGCTTAGCAAGTTCATCTGCTCTTTCGTTGCCTTGTATTCCGCAATGTGCTTTAATCCAATAGAGCTGGACTTGCTTTTGGTTGTCTTCTAGAGTCTTGATCAACTTTCGTATTTCTGATGCTATTGGATTAAGAGACGCTGGGTCACAGATGGTAGTAATTGCCGATCTTGAGTCGCTGATTATGTTTGCACCTGAATATTTTTTGCTCATTACGTGTTTTAGCGCTCTCTGTATTGCCATCATCTCCGCTTGGTAAACACTGCAGTAGCTCTCCAGTCTGAAAGTTATTGTTTTAATTTCGAGTCCGTTGTGCCAAACTGTTACTGCTGCGCCCACTTTTCCGTCCATCTTGCTTCCATCGGTGAAGATTCTAACCCAGTCGTTTTTTATGTCGTCAATATCCTTCTGTTTATTTACGTGATTGAAATTACGTTGTATTCTTTCGCAAGGATGTGGGAGATCATAAGGGCTTATTCTTGTTTCGATTTGTCTTCCTGGTAGAGCTCTATAGGTTTGCCTCTTTAATTTCATATATACTAGCGTTCTCTTTGGCTCTTAGTGCTAGCGGTATTATTTGAGATAAGAGGTGCTAGAGATCAGGAGTTGGTCTTATGTCCTTTACTAATTGTATACAAAAATCCAATATTCTGTTGAGTATGCGTTCAATATACTTTTTTCTGTTGTTTCGGCTCAGCAGCTGGCAGCATACATATGGTTCTATGACTGCCATATAGATAGTTCTCAATATCTCTGAGTTCAGGGCCCATTAGCTCGCTCTTGAGACCATTTTATAAATATTAATTGCTTTGCGACAAACATTATCTAGATGGGGCTTGAAATTTATATTTTTGTCTATTGTTAAGCCCAGAACTTTCAGTTGATCCAAGTATTGTAGTTCTACTTCTTCCATTTTTAGCAAAGGCCGATGAAATTTTTGTTTCCTTGTTATTATCACCGACTGAGTTTTATGGGGAGCAAATCTTAATTTATGTTTTTTGCCCCATTCTGTTATTATTTTAAGAGTGTGGTTTAAGGTTTCCTCCAGTTTTTGTCCATCTTGGTTACTGGCAATAATCAAGATATCGTCTGCGAAGGCTTGTACATGGGCTTGTGTGTTCTCCGTTGTTAGCAATAATGGATCAAGTAGAGTATTCCAGAACATGGGTCCACATGTAGAGCCTTGGATATAACCTCTATCTGTGAGTTTCTTAATTTCTTGTCCAGCGTACTTGAGGTGTATTTTCCGACAAATAGCTATTTATGAGCCTTAGCATAGACGCGTCAACATTTTTGAATGAAGCTCATTGATAATGGCTGGCCACCAGCATTATCAAACGCGCCTTCTATGTCCAACGACACCAGTACAACAATGGATTTCTTTAGTCCTTTTATTAGCGTCATAGTGTCGTATAGGGCATCTTCACTTTTCTGGGGAGTGAAGCCATACTGTCTGTGGTTCATTTTATTCTTTCCAAGTTGCCACTGGACCCGGTTGACAAATAATTTTTCTAGTATCTTACCCAACACAGGTAATAGGCCGATTGGTCTATATGCCTTCAGGAGTGTAGTCCTCTTATTTGCTTTGGGAATTATTTTTATAGTCGCTTTTTTCCATAATTTTGGGAAATGACTACCATTAGGCATTTATTATATATAGATTGTAGTCAGGTTACTCTCAAACGCAGCTTGGCAAATGTCCGATGTTAGTCCATCTGCTCCAGGAGCTTTCTTTGGACTCATGTTCCTGAGAATTTGTTCAATTTCGTTTTGAGTAAATAAATTTGGAGTAGAGATATGTTCATTATTGATTTTGTATATAATTTTTTGCGTGTTATTCCTCATGTTGGCCTGCTCTTCGTTGTCTATGTCCGTTGTCGTCTGGATAAAACGTATTAGCAAGGTATTTAGCTGATTCTAGCTCTGAAAGAATCCGACGCTGGAGTTCCGAAGCAGTTTGTCCTCTCTATTTGAACATATTTTTAAGATTCGGTATGTTCTTTGCCACATAGATTCCTTTTCTTCCTTATTACAGAGATTCACCCAGCTTGTAGTTGTGGCGTTTTCAAAATAATTTATGTAGTCACGTCTCGCTTCCAAATATAGGTCTACTACATGTTTTGGCCAGGGTGTGCGTTTTTTATTCTTCGTCTTTTCCTGATCATGATTACCTTTTTTATTGTATTTCTTTACTCCACCAAGAAGCTATTTTTGTTTTTCGTTCATGTTCAATAAGAGGTATGCTGCTGTTGCAAGCTGCCAATATACATTGTGTTTATTTGTTAATAATATCTTCTAGCTCTTGATGTGATTTGGTTTCGTCAATTTTATTTTTAACAATATTGTGTTTTTGCAGTTCTCCATTTAATTCTTTCTTTAGTTTTTCTCAATTCGCTTTTTTAATGTTGTATATTTTTGTGCCCCTAGTGGTGATTTCAGTTTTAATGTTTTCTGTATGTAAGTTAAATAATATTGCTTTATGGTTTGAGATTGTGCAGAGCTGGTTATCTACTCTCCAGTCTTTTATTCGGTGTAATAATGATGACGAGCAGGCTGTGACGTCAATTATGCTAGTGCATAATTTTCCTAATCTATGAGCGACGAAAGTTGGTGTTGTGCCCAAATTTAAGATGTCTAGGTTTAGCTCAGCTAACGTTTCCATGATAGATTTTCCTCTGTTGTCGTCGGCATTGCAACCCCACCAGATGCTGTGTTGGCATCTCCTCCAATAATGATGTCATCAGTGTTCATGTTTACATGTAGTTCTTAATTGTTTGTAAGTCTTTTTCAAGATCTGCATTTTCGTAGATACATGCTAATTAAACCTATATTGGAGTAATTAATTTTAAGTTCACCAACTATGTCTTCAGAAAGAAGATTAGGATTTACAGTGAATTGGATTTTGGATCACAGACGACAATTGCCGACCTAACCGGTTTATTTCTTCATTTGTTACCTTTTGGATAATGCGGTATTGAGAACCCGCTGATAGATGAGCTTTAACGCCAACATATGGTTCCTGCATTAAAACAATTGCATAGCCCTGTATCACGGCTGCACGTAGGCACTCAAGTGTCGCCAGCGTCCGCGATCCAGATTGACTTGCATTATTTTATGATCTGCTTTGAGCCAGAGGGACTTTATTCTTTAAATTTGCGCTGTCGTTGTCTGTCTCTTAGCAGTATGAAACAGACGATCTTGCGATATTATCCCATTTCTGCCATTCTTGGCATTCTGGCTATATGTTGTGCAAAATATTGTTTCTTTTGCTTTAATGCAATTACAACATTTGGGAGCACACTATTTTGGTTTTCAATTGTGTCATGCCCTCAGCACAATATCCACAATAAAGACTGTTGCGACAATCTTTAGCTTTGTGGTTAAAGCTCAGACACTTGTAACATTGTGTCAATGGTGATTGGTCAACACATGGGACAACTTGATAGCCTATTCGCAACTTTTGGTTTTTCAATTTGGTCCATATTTGAGGTGAAACTTCAAGAATGACATTGATCACTTCTCTAGTTCTTCCCTTGGCCCTGCGTAAGACCTTAACGGTTTTTTGGTCCTCTGTTAATCCTGCTATTAAACTGCGATTTTGACTTATAATTGCTTTGGCAAGTTTCACATCATCAATGTCATTTATGACGCCAACCAGCCGCATTGGGGATTTTGGTTGACGGCGTCGATACTGTTAAACTGTCACAAGTATCTCGGATGGCTGTTTTTAAAAGCTGTCTGTCCTGTTGGGAATCACAGTTGATCACCACTCGCTGATTTTTTAGTATGGCTATTTTGTTTACTCGTATTCCCAGTTCCACAGGATCAACATCCTTTTTTACTTGTTTTAGAATGTCCTCACATGTAGAACGTGGATCTATGGATTCAACAATCATCGCATAACGAGGAGTACTAGTAACTTCTGCGTACGACTTTGTATTACTCTGTAGGTTTTCGCTGGCTCTGTCTGAATTGTTTGTTTATTTGCTTCTACTGTAGGGATGTTTAACTTATTGATATTTTGTAATTCATTAATCTTATCTTTAATCTCTGTAATCAGTGAGTTCAGTTCCAAGTCCAGTATTCCTTGGAACGCCATTTGTGTTGTATTACAGTCCCTTAGATCGCTTATTTCATTTAGTACAGTTTTATCAAATTTGTGACGGGTTTAATTAAGTTTTCTAGATCTTCTTTTGTATCTCTTCCTGGTGTGTTTATGGATTTATAAGTTTGTATCATTTCTTGAGTTTCTTGGATATGTGCAATTATCTGATCCAATCTTGGATCCGGCTGTGTGGTGATATGCTCTGAGACCGGTTTTTTCTCCATGTCTGTATTCCTATTTGTTAGTTTCTCACCTCTTGACTAAGGCTTGTAATATTTTGATTTAATTCTGATATTTTTGATAGGAGCGATGCGAAATTTTCTATGCATTTCTCAGAGTGTGCAGCTGGTTTTCACTTATTGATGTTGATTGCGTCTGGTAATCAATCCGTGAACTCCAATTGATTTTACTTATCGCCTTATTGGTTCGTCCATCTCGTAGCACAGCCAAGATCGTATCGCCTCAACGCCCTTGCTCTTGATTGCCTCATAGGCTCCACGACTTTACTAAATTGTAAATTTTGGATTTCAGCTAATTGTTTGTTATGTGGCCCGTTCGATTCGTACTAGCTCCTTAGCAGCCGAGATCTTTCTTGTTCCACCGCCAGCCGGTGTCTAGAGCGTGAGTCAGACAGCGACAGCACAGTCTCATACAAGCCTTGAAGACAGTCATGTACCTCACTTACATTCTTTCTTCATATTTCTGCTTTCTCCAGAGCTTCTTTTCCAGAGAGCAGGAATTATCGCTCTTTGAGTTGCCAAATCCATTGAGATGCCTGCTCTCCTGTATGCTGGTGGCAGTATGCTAGATCTTTGCTGTTTTCACTGACTACACTGTCGCCGTCGACCACTCATCGTCGGTTTCCGGACCCGCTTGCAGAGACCCAACGCGCTCAATTTTTATCTATGTCCATCGTTATTGAACTGCCGTTTTTGGATTCTAAGTCCTGAGGCGTTGGTCCTGATGGTTGACAATAATTCCTGCCAATGTCCCCATGGCTAGGTTAGGTTAGGTTAGGTTAGGCTCCAAGCAGGAAACACAAAAGGCCCATCCACCGAACACAGCAGCCACGTCCAATCGACCGGTGCTAGCACACCACAAGGCCAAGCATGGAGAGGGGACCTGCGAGTTGCATGGGTCCCTAATCGAAGAAAAATTGGCTATTTGAGGCCAAGATGTTTCGATAGGTGATCCGACTCCATTGGCAGGTAAGAGCGAGGTGAGTTACCAACGGCTATCACCACCTTTATTCTTGTTTGTAATTCTTTATTCTGTCGCTGCACCGAGTATTAGCTCGGCTATGGAGGTGGCTGAGTTATAAATTCGCGCCCTGAAAGTCCTCCAGGGCAATCTGAACCACTGCCGCAATGCGCAGCATCTGCTTATGCAAACCATTGCGGGTGGCGGGTTGCCCGCTGCAGTGTAGCAGACCCTATGCCGTCCCCGACCATCCTCGCTGGTTCGGTGACGAATCGGGCTCCGTCGCCATCTACTGGGGGTGGAGGGTGCCACCACCACTCTATTGAGAAGAGGGCAGGGCTTTGTTGCAGTGCAATGGGGCCCCTGGCCCAGTGGGCTGCTATGTCTCTAATAGGTCCTTGCCGACTACAGGCGTACCTGGACGAGGTGGCGGGTGTGTTCGCGAATATCAAACTCGTCCGTTGATCGCTCTGGGAGATTTTAACGCCCACACAGGGCTTGGGCAACCCCAGAGACGATCGGGAGAGACAGTGATGGTATGGGCGGCTGGGCTGGACCTCGATTAATTAATCAGGGGTCCGTAAGCACATGTGCGGTGGCAGGGGTCCATCGTGGATCTTACGTGGGCAACTCTCCTGCAATGCAAATGCTGTCGGGCTGGCGAGTGGCGGAGGCGGTCACTTTGTCTGACCACCGCCACATCGTATTCGATGTCGCACTTCGACAGCCCGACAGTAACCCCAGTCGCCGAGAGCAGCCCACCGCGGCGTTGGTGTCTCAAGCGGCTCGACCGAGACAAGCTCGAAGCCGCCGCCATCGTCGCGTCCTGGCCAGCGCGCGAGGTTCAGTCAATCCTGAAGTGGAAGCGAACTGGTTTCGGTACGATGGCGCAAATTTGCGACCTGTCGATGCCTAGAACCAGTCGCCCCCAAGCGCAAAACAGTGTACTGGTGGTCAGCAGAAATCGCACGGCTCCGTGCACTCTGCGCGGTATCGGCGCCAGTACACCAGAGAAGAAGACGGCGAGCTCGCCTGAGGAGATAGCCAGACTCTGAGGCATACCGAGCGGCTACAAAGGCGTTGCAAATCGCCATTACCAACGCCAAGTCTCGGTCCTGGAAAGAGCTTCTGGAGGGACTCAACAAAGATCCTGGGGCGCCCATACAGGATGGTGCTGGGTAGCTCGGCCTGGTCGCCCCGCTGACAGAGACTCGATCCGGATCTACTGGGAAGGGTCATCAGCACGCTCTTCCCAGAGGACCGGTCAGGTCCAAGGTCACCTGCCGTCTTCATGGGAGTGGCGAGATGAGATGGGGTGACCGTCGAGGTGGACCGAGCCGTTAGCCGCTTAAAAGCCCGGAACACAGCACCGGGGCCCGACGGAATCCGGGCCGGGCCCTAGTGCTGAGTCTGGCTGCCTGGGGCAGGCTCAGACAGCTGTTTACCAGCTGTCTGCGGTGTGCAAGTTCCCCACAGCCTGGAAGAGGGCAAGGCTGGTCCTCTTGAAGAAGGAGGGCAGGGCCGCTGATTCTCCCTCTGCCCCACCGCCTGCCTGTTGGACGAGATTGGCAAATTGTTCGAGAGGATAGTTGCCACTCGGCTCAGCGGGCATCTGTCGCGCGTCGGTCCCGATTTGGCTGACAGCCAGTTTGGGTTCCGGCAGGAGCGTTCCACTGTAGATGCGATTATGCGTCCTCCCTGTCGGAACAAACAGTATCACCGGTGGCGTGGCGTTGGCGATAAGTCTCGATATCGTCAACGCCTTTAACTCTCTACCCTGGGACGCAATCAGGAGGGCACTGATACATCATCAGGTGCCCCCCTGCCTGCAAGGTATTATTGGGGACTACTTGCGCGACAGGTACATTCTGTACGTGGGGCAAGATGGTAGAAAGATCCGGAGGAGATCAAACGTGGGGTTCCACAGGGCTCGGTGCTGGGTCCACTACTGTGGAACCTCGCGTACGATGCGGTTTGCGAGTCGACCTTCCCGCTGGCGTAAATGTCGTGTGCTATGCCGACGACACCTTGGTGATCGCCAGCGGGATAACTTTCGAGAGGGCCAAGGAGCTCGCCGAGCTTGGGGTGGAAGTCGTCGTCTCCAAAATCCACGAGTTGGGCTTAGAAATAGCGCCTCACAAGACCGAGGCCTATGGTTCCATAAATTACCACGGGCGAACCACCTGACTCGTGCGTCCGCGTGGGTGGGTCCGAAGTCAGAGTGGGAGGTACATAGTACCTGAGGCCTCCACCTGGACAGTCGCTGGGGCTTCGAAGAACATTTCGAGCGCCTGTCCCCGAATCGAAAGGGTGGCGGGTGCTGTGCAGACTGCTGCCCAATCTGGGGGACCGACGGAGGAAATACGTCGCTCTATGCGGGAGTTATACGGTCCGTAGCTCTGTATGGAGCGCCTGTAGGCAAAGGTTAGCCATCCGACGCTGTAGAACTAAAATTTACAGTGTCCAGCGGAGGATGGCCATACGGATCGTACGAGGATACCGCACTATATCCTTTGAGGCGGCGACAATCCTGGCTCGCTTTCCACCTAGATATACTGGCGGAAATGGACGCGGGGTGTACGACCGAATCCGTGCCCTCCGCCGAGTGGTGGTAGTGAGCCAGAAGAGGCGCTCGAATCAATTAAACGGCAGGAACGACGAAACGCCCTGGCGACATGGCGCACTCGACGAGGGGCGCTATGAACGCAAACGTGTCATTGGAGCAATCCTGCCGGTCTTCGACCTGGATGCGGCGACGAACAGGAAGACTTACCTACAGACTTACACAGATAATTACCGGGCATGGGTGCTTCGGTGATTATCTATGTAATCGGACGCGAGACGACGGCGAACTGCTTCCACTGTGGTGGACGGAACAGGACTCCGCTTCCATACGCTCGCAGTATGCCCAGCGTGGGAACGGGGCGGACAATCTGGTGAACCGCATTGGACGGAACCTCTCCTGCCAGCAGTCGTGTCGGCGATGCTGAGCGGGGATTCGGCATGGAGGGCCGTAGCCACCTTCTGTGAAACTGTTATGATTCAGAAGGGCTTCTGAGCGGGATCGGGAGAGGGCAGATCCCGCGCGGAACGACGTCGTCAAGGCGCTCGTCACGGCCCTCCTCTTGAAAACGGTGTTCCCCTACCGAAACAGGGCCTCCGGGGTTGCAGACACTCGGGGCGGGGCCTCAGTGCCTAGTTATGTAACCGAGGAGGACGATGACTCGGAAGTGGTCTCGAGACATCGTGGTAGCACTGCAGTGCTGGGGTAGCATGTACTGCCCCAGGACGTGCTAGTGTAGCAAAGCGATGGAGGGCCAGTTGCGTTCGAACGGAGATCCAGGACCCCTCGTATACGCTGATGGTGACCACCGTGGGGTTTTAGCCGGTGAGTCCGGCAGCAACCTTTTCGTTGCCCACGGCGGAAGGTATCCATGAGGATTTCCCACGAAAAAAAAAGTTAGGTTAGGTTCCCCAGACAGGTTCCGCCTTGTCGTGGCGGGGCGCTTAATAGCCGTGGCTTGGTCACCCACGGTGAACAAGAGGAACCCCTTGGCTGGCCCGTGGTGTAGGGCCGGCCCGAGGTAACACTCGGTGGGCTCCGAGCCACTTCGGTGTGTGTCGGTGGGCTGCTGCGGGAGGATTGGTCCCTCCCCTTACCGCTGCAGCCGAGGTGAGTCGCGGAGGAAGAGGTGTTGGTATGGCGATGCGCCACTCGCCCTATCCTCCGCGGCCGAAACTTGGTTGGCGGCGGGCCAGAGACCAGATCCGCCGCTGGGGCCGCGAAAGCAGGCGCTACTGGGCGCTATTCCGGCCCCATGAATGGGTCCGGGGCGAGGGACTTGGGAAGTCCCGCCCCTCTTCGATGGACCCGGGCGGGCGCGAGCGGGTGTCGGCGCGCGCCTCTGAGGCGATGCACGGGGTGATCAGACACCTCACTACCCCGTGCAGGAGACGAGGCCCGGACAGACCGGGCCAGCACTGGTGGGGGCTGCGGAAGAATTTGGATTCCCGCGGCCCCGCGCTCGTGCGAGGAGACACCGGGGTGGTTTTAGCCGTTAAGTCCGGCACGCCTCCGCCTTTCCCCAGGCGGAGGTAGTCCATGATTTCCCCGCAAAAAAAAAAAAATGGTTAGGTCCGTGTGGGTTGCCAAAGCTCCCATCAGGCGCGTCCCCAGGTGGCGGATAGGGGAACGCCACTCAGATGGGTGGTAGCGGGAAACCGTCGCGGACCAAAACTGGCTTGGTGAGGGCATGCTAGATAATGGAGGGCCTACTAGTTGCTTCCTGTGTCCTCTCCGTTGAAAGGAACAGAGAATGTGGCATGCGCGGTGAGGTGCCAGGTGCACTCGGCTTTGCCGACGCCGGGCAACCGTAATCGCGGGATTTTCAGGGACCACACCCTGTAAAAGGAAACTGAATGGGCTTAGTGTTCCCTCACCCGGTCTCTGGGCAGGCATGGGATCGTATCGACTCTGCCACCGTTCGAACCTCAGAATCCCTCTGGCGTGTCGTGGATCACGTCGCGGCGCCTGGGGCCGAGGGTCTGCTTAACCGCCTGTAGTCGCGGGATGATAACCTCTTTAAAAAATCACCCGAAGCTCAAGCGTGGCACGCCGTGAGGAGCTGCATGGCTGATGGGTAAATGTTCAGTCGTTAGCGTTGCCCCCGTCGGGGTACCGGCCGACACCCTTGACGGGTTATGCATAGGCTTATCCGGCCAAAGGCGCTGCTCGGATGGACTTTATTTCCTCCACACTCGTGGGATAAAATGGAAACAAACAAATACTCAAAAACAGGAGAGGTCGAAAAGCAGGCTGGATCAGATACTGGAAGCGGTGGAAATCGGTCGCGTGGGACGTCTTCCGCTAGGAAACGTCCAGTGTGCCGGTCTTCAGATGAGGAAGGCCTGCCAGCCCCCAAGTTGCCGACTTCGGGGAGGGGTCGGCAGGCATCGAGAGGGCAGAGTGCTTCGCAGCCGCGGAGGATGGCACGGACGGTTCGTGTGCTCCAATACCACGGCGGCTAGTGGTATGAAGGTATTTATGGGTTCTACGGAGGACCCTGGCGATGGCGGTGAAAGCTGTGCCTCGCTGGGGAGCTCAAGGCGGAGCTCAACGCCGCCAAGAGGGAGCAGCCTCGCCGTCATGGCCGACGGTATCAAATGGCCCGCGCTCGCGAGCGACGAGCTGCTCTTGCAGCGGAAGGGGAGAGCCATCTGCGGTGGCCTTGAGCCAACTGGCTCTGGATGGGGTGGACTTAGTCCTGAAGGTTTGCCACCAAGTCTGGCAGCCTGAGGAACGTTCACGTGGCTTAAAGGAGGCTGCCGCGGATATCAGGAGGCGGTTGGCATCCTCCTCAACAGGACGGCCTCTGACGAGGTCGCAAAGTTGCAGGAGAAAACAGCCGCCTCAGAAATGATGGAGGACCTCCGGCGGCAAGTCGCCGCGCTAAGCGAGCAGCAGCAGCGACGCGTCCACCGATGCCGCACCTGTAGTGGCTCCGACTCCGCACCGCGACCGGCAAGCCCTCGTACCGACGAAGAGGTCGAGCGCATTGTCGCTCACGTACTCAGTGCGGGAGCATGGTTAACGCTCGGCTGGGGAATTTCTCATCTCCCGGCGGAAATCCTCCGTCCGCCTTTAGCAGCTGACACGCGGAGGACTGAGGAGCCGCGGGCCGCCTCAAGGGGAAGCCGCGGAGGTAGCAAAAGCCCGCGGAGGCTCCTCAGGCGACCAGCCCACGACTGCGGGTCTAAGGGTGAGACCTGGGCGAAAGTCGTGGGCCGCAAAAAACCCTGAGCCGGACCTGGACGAGAACCAATTTGGTTTTCGTCGCGGGCGCTCCACCATAGACGCTATTACGCGCGTGAGGGACTGGCTGGCTGGACTGGCGGAGGAGACAGTATCCCGGGGTGGGGTGGTGCTGGCGGTGTCTTTAGACATCTCCAACGCCTTCAACACCCTAGGTTGTATTCGGGAGGCGCTGAATTACCATCGCGTGCCTCCCTACCTCCGCTCACACAATAAGGCTTACCTTGAAGAGATGCGTTACGTATCGGGGACGTGACGGCGCTGGTCGGCGCGTCATGTCGTGCGGTGTTCCGCAGGGATCGGTCTTGGGACCGCTCCTGTGGAACATCGGCTACGACTGGGTGCTGAGAGGTGAACTCCCGTCGGGCGCCGACTTGACGTGTTATGCGGACGACACGCTTGTCACTGCCCGGGGGAGCTCACACAGGAGGCAGCGTTGGTTGCCACGGCTGCGGTGTCACAAGTGGTGAACCGCATCCGGCGCCTGGGCCTGGGTGGCCCTAAACAAGTCGGAGCCATCGAGTTCCATGGCCCTCGACGCGCCCTCGGGATCACACATCGTGGTCAGCGGGGCCCGGATAGCTGTCGAGTCCACCGCCGGTATCTGGGATTGGTGCTCGACAGCCGCTGGGAATTCGGACCCCACTTCCGGCGGCTGGCGCCCAAATTGTCTTTATGGACGTAGTAGAAATATAGTACGGTATTAAAGAAAACACGTCACGTTTACTTATATTGCTTAACTGCCGGGAATGCATGAGTATACTACTATTTAATCTACTTAATATGTAAAATATTAAAAAAGTCGTAAAGAAGTTTCACTACGTACGTGTGTACGCAATAAGACGCACAACACGTGATTAGTCTTTGGTACTTATGTAGGCTTTATTACCTGGCATTGCCACCCATATTTTCATTGACTTATTAATAAACCTAAATCGACTCTTTTCTAGGTAGAACTTGTATTAGGTGGTAGTATTCCTTTTCTGCTTTTTTTGTCTGAGTAGGTTCTACTTTCTTACCTATTTCTGCCACAAAACAGCAGAACTTGCACTGATGTGTTCCGGTTTGAAGGGTATAGAGAGCAAGTACAGTATACCAGGGCGGCTTGAAAGTTCACGGCCTAGGGCACTTATCGATGAGTAATTTGCTTGTTACTCATGTCACTAGTTGCAATACTCAGTAGTATTATAAAAGCAATCACTAATTAAGTTCGCACTTATAGTTCAATTATTTATTGAACAACAAACATCACCATGTCAGTCGAATCTGGAAATTCTCGGAATTTTGAACACCGCGCCGTGATGAAATTCCGTGTAAAGAAGAGAAACACACCGAAAGCCATTTTTGAAGAGATGTCATCGATTCTTCAAGATTCTGCGCCTTCATATACGATGGTGAAACAATGGGCTCGCATATTTCAACAAGGACGAGATAGCTGTGAAACGACCCTCGCCCTGTCACGGTACTGACCGAAGAAAACGTCCGAAAAGTCGAAAAAATCGTTCTGGCTAACCGAAGAATTAAATTGTGGCAGATTGCTGAAGAACTGCAGATTAGCAAAGAACAAGTTAGAGAAATTTTACAAGAACATTTGAATATGAGAAAAATTAGCGCG
>JAGSMP010002282.1:0-28363 GCA_029286625.1 Parnassius orleans
GTAGAAATATAGTACGGTATTAAAGAAAACACGTCACGTTTACTTATATTGCTTAACTGCCGGGAATGCATGAGTATACTACTATTTAATCTACTTAATATGTAAAATATTAAAAAAGTCGTAAAGAAGTTTCACTACGTACGTGTGTACGCAATAAGACGCACAACACGTGATTAGTCTTTGGTACTTATGTAGGCTTTATTACCTGGCATTGCCACCCATATTTTCATTGACTTATTAATAAACCTAAATCGACTCTTTTCTAGGTAGAACTTGTATTAGGTGGTAGTATTCCTTTTCTGCTTTTTTTGTCTGAGTAGGTTCTACCTTGTTACCTATTTCTGCCACAAAACAGCAGAACTTGCACTGATGTGTTCCGGTTTGAAGGGTATAGAGAGCAAGTACAGTATACCAGGGCGGCTTGAAAGTTCACGGCCTAGGGCACTTATCGATGAGTAATTTGCTTGTTACTCATGTCACTAGTTGCAACACTCAGTAGTATTATAAAAGCAATCACTAATTAAGTTTGCACTTATAGTTCAATTATTTGTTGAACAACAAACATCATCATGTCAGCCGAATCTGGAAATTCTCGGAATTTTGAACACCGCGCCGTGATAAAATTCCGCGTAAAGAAGGGAAATACACCGAAAGCCACTTTTGAAGAGATGTCATCGATTCTTCAGGATTCTGCGCCTTCATATACGATGGTGAAACAATGTGCTCGCATATTTCAACAAGGACGAGTTAGCTGTGAAGACAACCCTCGCCCGGGCCGCCCTGTCACGGTACTGACCGAAGAAAACGTCCGAAAAGTCGAAAAAATCGTTCTGGCCGACCGAAGAATTAAATTGTGGCAGATTACTGAAGAACTGCAGATTAGCAAAGAACGAGTTCGAGAAATTTTACATGAACATTCAAATATGAGAAAAATTAGCGCGCGCTGGGTACCGAAATGCTCACACCGCTCAACAAGCAACGTCAACTCGCAAGTTGCAAAGATTTGTTGGAGTTATTCGTCGATAACAAGGAAGACATTTGGCAACGGATAGTTACCGCAGATGAAACATGGATTCACCAATATGATCCGGAGTCCAAAAAAGAGTCCATGCAATGGATAAAAAAGGAGAAAGGCTGCCGAAGAAATTCAAGCTGGAAAAGTCGGCGTCCAAGCTAATGGCGACTGCTTTCTGGGATAGCGAGGGAATTTTGCTTATTGACTACCTACCCACGGGAACTACGATAGGAACTACGATAAATGGCCAATATTACGCCAATTTATTGACTCAGGTTCGCGAGGCTATTGTACAGAAACGACGTGGGAAACTGACGCGCGGAGTGCTCTTTCTGCAAGACAACGCGCCCGTTCACACTGCACATGTTGCGAGGTAAGCCCTGAAATACAAGGGGTTCTCAGAGATTGACCACCCTCCGTATAGCCCAGACCTAGCACCTAACGATTTTTTCCTGTTTTCCAATTTGAAAAAGGACTTACGGGGCCGGAGATTTGCAGATGACAACGAAATGAAAGCTGCGTTTGATCGTCATTTTGAAGAGAAAGGTATAGAATATTGTTTGGTTGGGTTAAAGGCATTATATGCGAGATGTGAGAAATGTATTTCACTTGAGGGAGATTATATTGAAAAATAAAAAATAGAAAACGTATATTTTACGTATACGTAAATTAGAAAACGTATACCTTAGGCCGCGGACTTATCAGCCGCCCCTCGTAGTTACAAGCTAAGAAGTATTTCGTCTTAGTTCCCTCTTAGTCTTCTGAGGAAATAACGCTAATGCCTCCTCTTTTGTTTGCAGCTGGTCTTAAATATCCAGTGGCAGCAGCCACGTCACTTCATTTTACTGAAAAACACTGTCATTGTTATTTCGTGTTGTTAAATAACGTAGGAATTTATTACACAAATTACATGCTAATATTACGCTAAGATTTATCCAGTTTAGAAACACCTGTCGTATTATCGACGTTGGCACTTACATCCTCGTATAAGGGAAATTAGTACGGCGTTTACTTATAATTGTTTTAAGAATTTAGTATAAAATTTTAATACCTATATTACTAAGAAATATCAATGTAGTATCCAATAATAAATCATTTCTTGTAATGTATATTTAATAAACTTAATAAACATTTAGGGATAAAATACCGATGGCATATTCATCAAATGCGAAAACAATGGCCAACGATGCTTTTCATGTTTGAAAACTGAATGCTGGGCTGTGGAGAGCAAATTATATTTCAAAACTGTCTATGCATAGCGTGCAAAATTCTTTTTATTCATTTTTCCTTAAACACATGCACTTTTTACGACTTGCGCTGTGTTCATTATTTTATTTATTTACTTAAATTTTATTTGTAGAGCATGTAAAAAAGCGCATTAAGTGCCACAAGGCATTCTCTACCAGTCTTCCTCTAGGTTAAGCAGAGAAAATATAATAAGGAAAGTGCAAATAAGTACAAAAAACTAATAACTCCAACTGAAAAGAATTAGATATACTTTAATAAATCTAATAATATAACCTAATATGATTTAATATTATATATAATATATACTACGTAATATACAATACACATAATATATAAAAATAATATATAACACATACAATACAACTCAGAGATATTCAATAAACGAGCTTGCTCCTTTTTAAAAGACCGGCAATGATTCTGCAAGTCCCCTGGTGTTGCAGTTGTTCGTGGGCGTTAGTAGACACGTGCCATCAGGTGAGCCACAAGCTCGATGGCCTCCCCTTCTATAAAAAAAAAACACACATTAATGAAATATACTTAAATAAAGGAAATGCCTGTATGTATCTGAAATTACCTGCTCAATTTTGATCCCGACGACAACTTCTCAATATTGTCCGATGCTATGTCAACGACTGAAAAAAAATATTCGAATGCAAAATGTGCAAGCGCATCTCATTATAAAAATACCGTTACAGTCTATTAAAGTCCACTGCTAAACATAGGCCTCCCACATAGATTACCTCATAGGAAGGATATTTACCATAGTTGCCACGCTTGGCAAGCGGGTTGGCAACCACAGTTTTTTATTTTCATTTTGATTTGTTTCATTATAAACATGTTGACAGCAAATGAAAGATAATTATTTAACTTCGTGGTCGTAATTTGTGTTATGGGAATACATCAACGTTTTCTCCAACTAATCTTACCTACAATTCGCACGCAGAAAGTTTTTCGTTTTACGTTTTACGGGCTGATTATCAGCAGGTTAGCTAAATTGACCTTTAACAATAGCTAACGCTAATAAAACACTTTAAAAATGAACGCATATAACATAATGACTTAATATCAATTTTTTTTTTTTCGGTTAACAATTATTGTAGCAAATCAATTTAGATAGCTCGGCTGAGCAAAAGTGATGGGGATGATATCGGCAAACTTTCTGCGTCCATTGCACGCTGCTGATTGACATATTTTTTTATTACAATATTTTTTTTAATTAATAAACTTTACACCCATACTAGTGTACTATTTAGATCCGGAAAAATTATATAATATTTAGCCATACAAATATTTGTTCCGTGCGTGATTTGAACCCGCTGCCCTCAGCGCCGCAGTAGCCGTCTTGTTGTCTGGTGGTCGACTGCTGGCGACAAAGTTAACAAGTTAGAAAAACTTTTTAAAAGTCATTAAAGCTACGCCATCGTTTCAACAAGTCCTTAAAATGGGGGGCCTTTTAATTAGAAGGGGCAAGAAATTCACAAGTAGACTATTTTTCTCCCAACAGTTACAATTTAACCAAACAACAAGACAAATCTATCCAACAACCCTGAACAAAAATTCCACAAACTGTACTTTGGAATCATCATTGGGTTAGTAATTTACGAAAATTTATGGGCAAATCTACCAAGTTAAGATTGACATTCGAACGACTAAAATCAACAATGTACTTTTAAAGGATGTTGATGTGGTGGTAGCCTTGAGTGCGCTGAACGTAGATAGGTGATCGGTATGCCATTTGGGAAGGCACCTTCCGTACATGTAGGCGCCTGTAAGGAGGCCCCAGTTCTATCCTACTCGCACTGCTTGTGCGATAAGATCAGGGGTAGGCTCATACCAACAAAGAAAGACAGAACACTACTTTAATTATAACTCACGCCAAAATCATGCTCAACTTTTTAGTAGGCACATATTTTTTTTCTTTTTTTGTTATTCAGTTCGTAATAGGCCATTTTTTGTGGCATATGTGAACTTAAATCTATGTTATCGGTGCAAATTATTTTAGTAAAAACAAGACATTGGGACGTCAAACACCTCGGTCCCCCCTGTGACCAAGGGTGCTATAAAGTGCTCGAAACGTCGGGAATATAAAATAAGTCAATATACGCGATAAAATCCGTAAAAACTAGTTTTATTTTAATGTGTAGTGTACGCGTAAATATAAGAAGTCTTTATAAATGATTTTACATTTTTACGCACATATCTTTCTGCTTTTTTTCTTGGTTAGTTTTAAAAGTCCATTTTTCGTGGCATATGTCTAAATCCATGTTTTAGGTGAAAATTATTTTAGATTCATATGTGTGTACATGAGTGTGTGTTCTTAAAATAATAAGGGTTGAAGAATAGCATGCAGTTTCAGGGACGCGTGAGCAATCACAACACAACTAAATTCAAACAACAAAACTAGTAATTTGTGCATTTACCCAAACGTTGCTATGGCTAGTATTCGAATACAGAATTTGTGCAAGTTTTGGGTACTCGATACTCAACATAATATGTACAGCTTACCATGCATAAAACGTAGAGTTCACAAATGAATACCCGCTTATTTTAAAGTACTACCATTTACTTATTAATGGTCATAATAAAAGCCACCTTAAGCGGAAATTGTTGCCTTTTAAATTGAAATGGTAATTTTTTTTTGAGTATTTAGAATGCGGGAATCGAAACACTCTCCTTTAGCTGCTCCAGTTAATGAAGCGGCCTTACTAACGTTTCTTCCCAGCTCTGTGGTGCGCAGCCTCTTGCCGTTGATATGCTTTCTGATAATGCGTTCTTGAATTAATCTTAAATCTGGATAAGGACCATTACGTAGCATAATATTAATGATTATCATGTATAATGTTATTTTTATAAGCCACCATTTTATCAACCTAAATATTTAATATAGTATACACTCAAATATCGAATTTGAATTATAGTTTGCTAAATTTAAAACCCACAGGAACTGTGCCTCTTTTATTCGGATAACTTTTTTATATGTTATTTCACCAAATATCAAAATCCCTTAAGCCATTTGTGTGAAGAGGAAATTATCGTCGAAGAATTATGCTTAATTCTAAATAGCTACCCTACAGCCCAGACGAACCTTGCATTTTCCAGAATAAAATGTATCCTTTGTGTTTGTTATTCTAAGACCTAAGACACCTTTATATTTAATTTTATCTAAATTCGTTTAGAATTACGATCCAGATCTATGCTAAATTGCATTTTACCGGGATAAAAAGTAACTTAGTCTGGCCCTTAAACTATCTTTATGTAGAAAATCGAGTTGGTCCATTGCTCAGTTACTGCGTGAAAAAAGAACAAACCACCAAAAACACACTTTTGCATTTTTAATATTAGTAGGAATACGGTGAACTGCTTAGCGGCAGAAATAGTTTAGAAGGCGGTGCTTTTCTAGACGGACTCTTAGGCCTTAGCAAGTCCTGCAAACTACTAAACATATAGTATCTTTTTTTTTAAATAAAGCGACATTACATTTAAGTAAAATTGAAGCTTACTAAAATAATCATTAATAATGAAAAAGTAAACATAAGAATTGATTACTTTTTAAGCGAGCGACCTTTTTATTACATTTTATGTGGCATCGATAAAATTGTAATAACAATTACAGAAAAAGTAAAATGATCTTTTTAAAGCATTTTATTGCTTTGAAAAGATCATTGAAAATTAGATAAATCATGTTAAAGAATTTATAGTGCATTCAAGTACAATAATAAATTCCATGAGTTTGAATAATAATAATTTTACGTATTTTATCCATATAGCTCGAAGAACCGACAACCGATGGAGAAAAAATTTCTCTAGTGGCGGCCTCGTACCGGCGGATGAAGTGTAGGGCGTCCCCCCCACTAGATGGACTGAAGACCTGGTAAGACATGCAAGAAATCGATTGATGCAGGTGGCTCGGGACCGTGCTTTGTGGCATTCCTTGGGGAGGCCTATGTTCAGCAGTGGACTTGTTAAGGGCTGTAATGATGATGAATGATGATTTTAAGGATTGTGGTAAGTAAGCCTTGCGGAATATTCAGATAAAATGGCACGAGACCCAACTTTGGTCTCTAGGGAGAGAGGTCATGCTATATTATAAAATGCTAATACGTGGACACTGTGGTAACTTTTCCTATTTTCCCTATTCCTCATCCCTATTTTTCCGACACAAAGCGAGCGAAAAAACGCAGTGATCTTGGCACTATACCGCGGAGAGTGTGACTATATGATAATTTTAGTTTTCACCTTTAGTTTTTTATTATAATAATCACTATTACTATTACTACAGCCCATCACAATTCCACAGCTGATTGTAGGTCACCATAAAATGCCTCAAAGAACAGTTCTGATTCACCTGCATTCATCGACCACCTGCGTATTTTATAAGGTTTTCACTCCATATAGTAGCTGTAGGGGTAGGGGGCTCCACTAGAACACTGCGATTGCCAGTATGAGGCTTCCACAGGAGAACTTTTCTTCGCCATCGGTAGTCGGTCCTTTGAGGTTACTAATCCGCTAGGCTATGTCAATTATTCCTGTTCTTCTGAAGATATCCTCGTCACGAATTATATCATGCAGAGAAATTTCGAGCATAGCCCTTTCCGACGCATACTGAAAGCTTCCTGATACGATCAGCAGTGGAGAACCACGTTTTAGCTCCGTAAGTCATCATTAGCTATACGCACTGGATGTACACTTTCGTCTTAATATTCTGAGAAAAATCGTACAAGGGATTTGTCGCAGTTATCCGAACACAGCCCAACCAAACGGTGTCGTCGTTTGATCTCTTGATCGAATTTGGACTTAGCTCATTAGAAATTTTGTCCCAGGTACTATAAGCACGGTATGGTACGAATTCTAGTAAACAACTTCGAGCATACAACTTCTATAATAATAAATATTGTACATTATTTAGACGTAATAGTTTCTGGGTTCGAGGGTCACCTTTTTCAATTCTTCCACTCATCATTTATTCCATCAATTGCCAGTTTAAACACCAGAAGCTTAATCTGTCATGTCTGTTTTGATATGTTTTTATATTTTTACTGGTGCGTTTACTTCAGAACATTAATAGCGCGATTCAGGCTTCGGTGCGATTTGCTTACGGCGCGACGACAACGCCGCCACATCACTCTCCTGCTCAGACCGGAGGTCGATGGTACAGTCTAGTTGTTGACGAATGTGCATGTGCCAGGGATTGCTTTGTAGTCTGTGGTGAGTCGAAAAGAAGGCAAGTACTCTGCGAGAGTGCTGTGAAGCAAATGTGAGCAGTAAGGCTCAGAGCCGTGCCGAACACTGTAGCGCAGAGAGTAGATTGAAGGAACAGGAAGCATTATTCCAGTGTTGCGATTAACCTTGTAAATCTAGATGGCTTGCAGGATGTGAAGACTGCATACAATATCTGCTCGGGAGCAAATGGACGGGTTACTTGAGGACGATGACGAAAGTTTGAAGTTGAAGTTTCCGAAGAAGTTCGTCGGTTGGTCACCAGTTTGACAGTGAAACGGAAAAGGGGAGATCTTCCGCCGGACAAGGTGATAGGCCCGGAGAGCGGCTAACGCGAGAGCGAAAGATCTTCCCTTTTGCATTTCACGGCCATAAAACCTATATACTGTTAATATTTTATACTATATATAATATTACTTAATAAAGTGAGAATAACTTAGGCAATGTCAATTTTGATGATTTTTACGTGTTCAGTTTAAAGGAAAAATTACATAATTATACCATTCTTGTATACAATTACTCCTTTAATTACAAAGCCACAACCAAACAGTCTTGCTATCCCGCTTACCAAACGTGGCAACTATTGCAAATATCCCCCCTATGCAACAATCTATGGGGGAGGCTCCAATGGCTTTAATAGGCTGCAACGATAACGAAAACGGTAACCAAACAATCTTAAAAATTTATACTTTAAAAATATTACTTATTTATTATAGAAATATTGAAATACCTTGTGTATAAAGTCGGGTCAAATGACCCATACCTACATCTGTATAGTATTTTTCTACCCCCCTAATGCCGGGTTAAATTGCAATCAATGTCGCAATAATCGGTATCGGTGGGAATCCAACCTGGGTTCCTAGCGGAGTGTGAAATTTACAGCTATCTTGAGTTTCTAACTTTATGCGATATTATATTTCAAATTAATGTACTTTCTAAGCATTTTTGAATTTTTGAAATAAAAAGAGATTGATTTTTTAAATAAAAAACAAATATGAATAATATTTAAAAATAGCGGTCATTATAATAACAATAAAATTATGAACTGCCTTTTAATAAAAAATAACATCACATAGAGACGTTCCTTGCTAACTTTTAGCTATTCTCGTATATCTGAAATGTTGTGTAGTAGATTTTACAAATAAAACAATGTAAGGATTTGACCTTTTGATTTTTATAATTGACGTTTCATTCATTCATTCATTCATTACAGCCCTTCACAAGTCCACTGCTGAACATAGGCCTCTCCCACGGAATGCCACAAAGCACGGTCCCGAGCCACCTGCATCCATTGACTTCCTGCATGTCTTACCAGGTCGTCACTCCATCTAGTGGGGGGACGCCCTACACTTCGCCTGCCGGTACGAGGCTGCCACTCGAGAACCATTCTTCCCCATCGGTTGTCGGTTCTTCGAGCTATATGGCCGGCCCATTGCCACTTCAGCTTACTAATCCTTTGGACTATGTCGGTTACTCTGGTTCTACTGCGGATATCCTCATTTCTAAGTTTATCACGCAGAGAAACCCCGAGCATAGCCCTCTCCATAGCTCGCTGAGCGACCTTGAGCTTCCTCATACGGCCAGCAGTGAAGGACCACGTCTCAGTTCCGTATGTCATCACTGGCAACACGCACTGGTTGTACAATTTAGTTTTGAGATTTTGAGGTATGCCTGACGAGAAGATGGGTCGTAATCTCCCGAACGCTGCCCAGCCGAGTTGAATCCGTCGATTGACCTCTCGGTCGAAGTTGGACTTACCTAGTCGGACTATTTGTCCCAGATAAACATATTCGTCAACAACTTCGAGCTTAGTGCTCCCAACAACTACCGGCATAGGTGTGACATGGACATTAAACATGATTTTTGTTTTGTCCATGTTCATCTTGAGACCTATCCGTTGGGAGACATTATTGAGGTCATTGAGCATAGTGCTTAGGTCCTCCAGCGATTCTGCCATAAGGACTATATCGTCGGCAAATCGAAGGTGAGTGATGTACTCGCCATTGATGTTAATACCGTATCCTTTCCAGTCCAGTAGCTTGAAAACATCTTCCAATGCAGCGGTGAAGAGTTTCGGGGATATTACGTCGCCCTGTCTTACACCTCTCTGCAGTTGGATAGGTTTCGTACTCTGGTTCTGTACACGGATAGCCATCGTAGCCCTACTGTACAAACACTTCAGCACCTCGATATACCGACAGTCCACTTAGCACCGCTGAAGGGACTGCAGCACCGCCCAAATTTCGACGGAATCAAAGGCTTTCTCATAGTCCACATACGCAAGGCAAAGTGGCAGATTGTACTCGTCGGTCTTCTGTACCATTTGCCGAAGGGTTTGTATGTGGTCTATAGTGCTAAAGCCTTTTCGGAAACCTGCTTGTTCGGGAGGCTGGAAGTCGTCGAGTCTGCATGCGAGACGATTCGTAATGACTCTCGAAAACAGCACGTAGACGCGGCTCAGAAGGGAAATCGGTCTGTAGTTCTTCAAGAGAGCGTTGTCGCCTTTCCGGTGTAATACCACCATGGAGGACGGAATTAAAAAGCTTCTGAAGGACTTCAAGTACCGGTTTTCCACCCGCTTTCAGAAGCTTCGCTGTAATTCCATCCTCGCCTGGGGCCTTGCCGTTTTTGAGGTGCTGGAGAGCCATTCTAATCTCACTCAGACTGACGTCCGGGATATCATCGGAATAGTGTCGGATAAGACTTGCTCTTGGATCGTTACTCACACTTGCGTGTGGCTCCAACGATGACGTGTACAGCTGCCCATAGAACCTCTCAATCTCACTCAAAATCTCAGGTGTCCCGGAAACGATGCTGCCACAATCGGTCTTCAGCTTCGACAGTTGGCTCTTTCTGGCAGACAGATCTCTGGCAAAGACTTTGGAGCCCTGGTTCCACTCGCTCGCTTCTTCAATACGAGCTGTATTGAAGTTGCGCAAGTCCCGCCGCATGTATTTGGAGATCTGTCTGTTCTGTTGCCTGTATGCTGTCAAATCTGCTGAAGACTGCAGCTTCATCTCCCGTCTAACAACCATGAGATTAAGAGTGTGATCGGAGAGTTTTTGTGTTCTTCTGCGACGGGTCTTACAGAACTTAGCTCCGACCGCATGGACAGTTTCCACAAGCTTGTCATTCATATCGTCCACTTCATTGCAAACTTCTAGGCACTGAAAACGATTTTGTAACTCGAGCTGAAAGTTTTCGGGACTTTGGATTAGAGCACGAGGGGGACGGAGCGTTGACTTCATTAGACGTGACCTCCAACTTAACGTTTAGGTTCAGTGTGCCTCACCATTCGGTGATCGCTGCCAGTTTTCACCTCGCGATCACTGAGACATCACTGAACAGTTGTCGTCTGGTCGTCATAATGAAGTCAATCTCATTTTGTCGAACCGTCGGGGCTCGACCAGGTCCACTTTCTGTGGGGCCGCTTTTGGAAGAAAAGTTCATCATAAAGAGTCCTCTTTCTCCATAAAGTCGGCCAGCTGCTGGCCCCTTGGGTTCCGTTGCCCTATTCCGAATTTCCCTACTTTCAGCTCACCGCTCTCTCTTGTGCCTAGTTTTGCGTTGAAGTCTCCACTTAACACCGTATAGTGGGTTTTGGAGGAATGCATGGTTCTAGAGATATCCTCATACATTTCCTTGACCTCCTCATCGGGGTGTGCCGAGGTTGGTGCGTAAACCTGTATGACCTTCAGCGAATACCGTTTGGTGATTCTGAGTATAAGGTACGCAACCCTCGTCAACACACTCCCGATCTTTACAACGTTGTTAACGAGAGACTTGTGGACGATAAATCCGACACCTCCTTGGGACAGATGGTCGCCCTCCCGGTGATAGAATAAGTTGCCGGATTCGAGGATTACCGTGTCCTCCCCCTCTCTTCGGACCTCGGATAGTCCTATAATATTCCAGCGTAACTTATCTATCTCTTCTTCCAGCTCCAGGATCTTCTCGTCAGTCCTCAGGTGCGTGCGTTATATGTTGACGTTTAGAAAGATCAATATTCATAAGCTACACTGTATAATTTCCAACAATTAGCGTACATCTTTACCCTTTCTCACAGGTCATTATATTCTATCTTATGTAGTAATAGTACCTTTAAATTATTTGTAGTTTTTTTTTTCTCTTATTTTTCGGTGTACAAAAAAGTACCGAAAGGAGAGACCGTTATAGCTTCAAGAAACCAAAGCAGACCTAAAAACGTTTACTGTGTATGTGAATTTCACCGCTCGTAAACTGTGGCACTTACTGTGTCGCACCTTTGGGAACAAATCGTCACTTATGCAATTTTTTTGCAAAAACGACTTAAATATGCAGATTTAACCGCGATAATCGACTTTATGTACACAGTAAAAACGGTGACAATCGCATGAATAACATCGTTTTGAGGAAGGGAGGAACGTTACATTATTTTGCGTTATTGGTCCGTTTGCTTCAAACGTAACGTCTCATCTTGTTAGTAGTGTTTTCACAGCCGTAGTGTGATCTTGCGCATTTGTGACGGAGAGGCACTACTACTAGCAATGACTTATTTGTTTACATAATTCTTGCAATATTAATGTATTTTCTGGATAAGAATCACGTTTTGTTACCAATTATTGGTATTTGTTTGTTATAAACATAAAATCACTTCTCTTTATAAATGATATTATGGCATAAAACTTTTCTTTTCATTGGAACCAAAACGTTACTTCTGTTAACAAGTGACATTATTTTTGTAACGATTAGTATTTATATTATGACGGAACTTTATTTTTGTATAGAAGGGTTTTTTTATTGGATTAATTTGTGGTTTTTACAGGGTGGGCCATCTAAAGTTTGGGATTGGAACTACAGGTTATTTTGAGGTTGGAAGGTTTGATGACATTTCCGATGTGACAGAAAGTTAGTTTTATGTTTGGCATTTATGAAATGGGAAAAAAGTTTAGAAATATTAAAAACTTATTTCCAAAGTGGTGAGTGAGTCTTCTACTCAAACAATAAGAAATTTACGAAAATAAAATTGACAAAAACGATGTGCCAAAAAAGCAGTTTGTGGATCAATTTGTGAAGCGAGTTCGTGAAACTAGATCGTTGTTGGATAAAACAACCCATGTACGTACTAGACCAGTGCGTTTAACTGTAAACATCGCTGCTGTTGCTCAGAATGTGCGTGAACAACCATCAACATCAACTCGTCATCGTTCTCAAGAATTGAACATTTTACGCACTTTTTGGAGAAGAATTTTGCATAAAGATCTCGGTATGAATGCATACAAAGTTCAATTAGAGCAAGAACTGAAGCCGCATGACAATCCGATGCGTTTTCGGTTTTCTCAATGGGCCGAAGACCGCTTGATCGAAGATAAGCATTTTTACCGAAAAATCATCTTTTCAGATGAAGCTCATTTCTACCTCGGAGGAAACGTCAATAAGCTAAATTGTCATATCTGGGGATCAGAAAATACACACGTCATCGTGGAGAAACCAATTCATCCACAACGAGTGACTTTCTGGTGCGGATTTTGGTCTGGCAGCATTATTGGCCATAATTTTTCGAAAATGAGCAAGGAAACGCCGTTACAGTGAATGGCGATCGCTACCGCGCCATGCTAAGCGATTTTTCGTTTCCCAAAATTGAAGAGGATGACATAGACATTTGTTTTCAATAGGAAGGCGCAACGTGCCACACAGCCAACGCAACAATCGATCTTTTGCGCATTGTTTTCGAAAATAGCATAATCAGCCGAAATGCTGATGTCAATTGACCACTGCGAACCTGCGATTTGTCTTCGTTGGACTTTTGTTTGTGGGGAGCCGTTAAGGGAAAGTGTTACGCTAACCATTCAGAGACGATTGACGACTTGAAACATGAAATCAAAGTTGCCATTGATGAAATAGAGGCCCAAACAATCGAAAATATACTGAAAAATTAGACTGAACGAATGGGGTATTTTAAGGCTAGCCGTGGCAGTCATTTGAATGATGTTGTCTTAAATTCCTAAATGGAAAGGTTCAATCTTTCTAATCAAATCATAACTTTAAAAAAATATTTAGTCTATAATCTGTAATTATTTTTAGATCTCAAAGTATTATAATGGCTTAGTGACAACCAAAGAATAGATAATGTCGAAGAAACCACAGAACAGGTCAAAAAAAGAACAGAAAATGTTGAAGAAATTACAGAATAACTTAACTTGAAAGTCATTTTCTGTCGTTTCTTTCGAAATGTATATTTTGATGCCATTTGTTTGAATTTCAAATAAAAAAACTTGGAAATATCACCTAATTCATTTAATAATCCTCCATTTTATTAATAAAATTGAGTATTTGACCGATTCTCCGTATTTTTTTGATTTTTTTTAGTTTGTTTTGGTTTCCAATCAAATAAAACTCTAATAAAAATAAACGTACCCATCCTTAAACATAAAAAAATACGAACTTTTATGATTTTATTATTTTTTTAAAAAGGTCACTTCTGCAATATAACAGTTAGTGATTTGTAACAAAACGTCACTTTTGGTAGCCTTCCCTCAGTTTTTGGCTTGTTTTTCAGAAACCTCTTGTTGTATTTTTTTTTAAATAGTCGCGATTGTCCGTGAAGAATTGATTAATTTAAGACAATGAGAATCGTCTTAATACTCTAAAACAGTACAGAGTTATTAAAAAAACACATTAAAAAAAATGCTCTTCCTGTAAAGTTGGAAAACATGCAGAAGTGACCCTTTGTTCCCAAAGGTGCGATACAAGTTCTTCTTTGACGCAGAATATTAAAATGGGCTGACTTGAGTACAGTGTTAACTTAAATTATATCAGAGGCTATCATAATATAAATGTCTCTAAATTGCACATATCATAACAGAGTTCTCACACACACGTTCTAGACTAATCGTGATTGATGTAATCCCATTACTTTTTCTTGCTAAGTAGAAGTGACAAGGAAACAAATGGCCTACTTTGTGGTAAATAGCTGTTGAAGTCCACGGACACCATTTTTAAACAAACTCGGTCGAATTTCGGTCACAGGGTCCAGTCCCTACGGAAACTAACCATCTGCGTAGGATAATATTACAGTTCACGAGTGTGTGTGCAAGCATAGGTGCACTCTCCCTAGCTCTCCAAGTCCGATGGGACAGTAATCTGAGTCGACCGTAGAGAGATTAGGCACTGGACTAAAGGATTTACGTGCTTTCCGAGGCACGGGGGTGAAACACCGCCAACTTCCTAGACTAGAAGTCGGGCTTCTACTGAGGATTTCTTGAGATAAAAACCTAATGTTATTATAACAGAAATGTAATTAAAACAGAAGTCGCACTTACGACCACTAGACCGACGAGGGGAGTCGTAATATTTTTTTAACAGTAATAGTAATATATATGGATAATAATCCATGGGAATGAAATGATCGCTACCAAGCTGTTTCCAATTTGTTTTGTGTTAATAATTGTGTAACATATATGATATATGATTGTAAGCTGTTTTTTTTTTAAAAAAGTCCCGCTGGTTTTCTTGCTGGTTCTTCCCAGGACAGAGGTTTCTTTTTTCCCGACCCAGTGCTAATTAAACAAAAGAGTGAATTTCAATCAGTATTATTTACAAACTACTAGCTTGTAATACTGCTAGTACTCAGCACTTTGCAGCCGCACGAGAAATAATTGTGGAAAAATCTTTTTAAATTGAGGAAGAGTTTATTTTGTTTAATTTGGAATGATAATACATTAATTGAAGTTGAATGATACTATAACTTTCAAATAAATTTGTCGGCACAATACGCGCGCCACCTAATAAAATATTAAAATAAAAACAAAAAAAAATAACATATAAAGTAAGTTAATTATACTATGCCTATAACCTTCGCGCTAATGCAAGCAATACGTTGACAAAGTTTTAGTGCAATCTGATGTACAGTATAGCAGCGCATAGAATACGATCAAACAAACATAATTTTTTATATATTAGATTTTGAATAAAAATATTTCTGTTTCTGTAAGAAAGGTACGTTTCTTACCATTTAAGGATGTCTATAAAAGAATACATAATTTATAAGTTATAGAGTATAAACTTTTTTTACATGGTAGAACCCTCCATCTTGAAAATGTTTTGGCGTTTACAAGATTGATGTAAAATTCAACCGACAGCAGTATTTGTTCTCTCTCTCTCTTTTTTCAGTCATCACCGGATTTAAATTGTCTCTTGGATAATAAATATATCGTCATAAAATAGAACCCAACATAATAACATTAGTGTTTAACGCTTATAGCCAACAATTTATCTGGCAAAAAACAATTATTTACAAAAGTTCTTGGCGCTTATAACTTTACCTTAGAACTACGATCCCGTTGAAATGGAAACGAAATTTCTTCCTGTAGACAGGTTGTCACATAAATTCAATTTCTTGCGAGGAGGCTAAATGAAGCCGTCCGTCGTATCTTCAAATTGTCCCCGTTATATAAAACCCGCTGCGATAGATATTGCTGTTTTTACATTCGATCCCTTATGGTATCCATAACAACGTTCGACTTACTTTCTTTATTCTGTGATGCTGTGTTTTCTCTAGATATTACATATTGTGTATAATTAGAGGTTTTGGCAGTTTTTTAAAGATTTCAGTGTGATGATTAAAGGTACTCACAGCTAACCTGTTGGATAGCGACCATTATAACTCATCGAAAACTTAGGTGTTGTTAGTATTGGAAGTTATTATCATTATCAGTAATGAGATTTTATTTATGGAATAAGAGTAACAAACGAGCACACAGTCCACCTGATGGTAAATGGATTCTGTGACCCACAAACATCTACATTTATGCTCAATTAAGAATCAAAATGCAGATGCGTTGTCACCCCTGAGGACTAAGATGGAATGCCTCCTTTCCAGTAAAAAGTGTCTCCGGTTTTCTACACTCACCATACGACACAAAGAAGCACTGAGTTGCCATTTTATGCCAAGAATACTTAGATATATTAATCACTACTAATACTACGACACTAAGATATATTTATCGTGTATTGTGTTCCTATACTTAAGAACTAAAAGCAAAAAAAATAAATTTTAAATTCTTCCCTCTTGAGGTGATCCTTTCCAAGCTTTTTCTAAATTGTTACGTGTTAAATGCTAGATTTCTGGCTAGTTCTTCTCATGACAAATGTATATTCCCAAGTAGTGGCAAATTAAATGTAAAACTAAAATTTAATGTATGTTCACAAAAACAAAGATAGTTTTAGTAAAAAAGTGATATACTCTGTAAGCACTAGGAACAAACTCCACAGAGTAAAAGTACAACAAAGTCCCAGAAAATATACAAGGTCTTTCTATTACCAAGTTTAAATATTTAATTAAACAAAAATTGTATAAAAAGGGTTATTATAATATAAATGAATACATAGTTGATAATAACCCCTGGGAACGAGGTGATCGCTTCCAAACTGTTTCTAAAATAAATTTTGTAAATAGTTTGTAACCATATTGTAAAATTTATTTTTAAAAATAAGTCCTGCTGGGTCTTGCTCGTTCTTCCCAGGACAGAGGTTTTTCCGAACCAGTGGTAAAGTAACGACTTTCAATAAGAATAAAATATATTCTATTATTTATTATCTATATCGAATAAAAAGTTTCTATTTCTATTTTAAAATCTGGTTATTATAGTTCGTTATTTACAAATTTTTGTTAGAATTTATTAGTTGCTCTACGAGACTTTTGCCTAGAAATAGATTTCTTTGATATAATATAACAGCAAGAATTATCATTCAAATCAAAACCTTGTACAAAAAATGAAAAGAAAAATGTAAAACGATTTAATTTTGGACTTAATATTTACGAAATTAATAGAAATTTAATCTACACAAAAAATATGTTTTAATTATAAAATTTTCTGCAAAACTGATTAAAATATTTAAAATAATTTTTTTATGAAAGCATTTTATAAAAACTGTTTTTTAATTTAGATAATTGTAAAGTATTTCACTTTAAAAAACTTATTGGGCTTATTAGTTGCATAAAGATATTTTTTAAGTAATAGTAGAACAAGAAAACGAAAATAAGCAATGGTAATTAATCTACGTATGATACTAATGTCCAGTAGACCGAATTTTGGCCACGTCAGCCAGTCACAACAGAAACTCAATCTTCAATACCTTCTACGCAGGACAGGCTTTAAGTGCACGAGTGTGTGTGCAATTTCGTGACAGAAAAAACCGAAGATTTTGATCCGACCCTGGATTTGCTGACGATCAACAGTTGCACTTACAACCTGTAGACTGAAGAGGCAGTCAGCATAATAAAAATATATTATACTTAAACATGTTGTATTTTTCTTTAATTGAATTATGTTTTAAGGTTTTAAATTACAACGTCTTATACTAGTTGTTTTTAAGAAACATGCTTCACGTCTCCTGGTTTGTTTCCGTGTCGCCAACAGGATTAAGCGTAGAGCGCGTAAAGTCGTTGCCGTCAGGAGTAAGCGTAGAGCGCGTAAAGTCGTTGAAACTTCGCCTGATTTCTCTCCAGTCGTGTCGGATTTCCGTCCTATAGGGCTATGACAGTGGAATGAAAAGTGTACCTGTGCTTTCGTACACTTGTCTAAAGGACATTATCAGCGTCTAATCATCATCAACTAGCTTGTGTCTCAACGGAAACTAGCCATCTGCGAAGGATAGGATTATAGTGAACGATTGTATGCGCAAGCGCAAGTGCAGGGTGTACTTCCTATTCAGTTCTTCTATTCCTTTACTCTCATAGTCCGATGGGACGGATAACCGAAACGACCGGAGAGAGATCAGGCGCAGGACCAACGGCTTTATGCGCTTTCCGAAGCACGGGGGAAAAACAGCGCCTGCTTCCTTACTCCGGGCTGCTACTGCTAATTTTTTGACAGAAATAATTCAATAACTGATTTTGCTACGACCTGGGATCCAAACAACGTAGAATCTCATGATTGGCAATCACGTTTACAACCACTAGACTAACGAGGCAGTCAGTCTGACCGTTTTATAAATCCATATATTAACTGCGGGATACGTAATAATTTATTCATTTATTTATTAGGACTAAATAGGAATAGAAGTACAATTATAGTGCATATATATTACAGTACAGATGCACTTAATCTTCCGTACCTACATGTTCCAGTTGTCACGGTTATGCCACAAGATTCAGTAGGAGATACGGGAACAATCAAAATATACATATAAACAACAATTAAGATCTTACACAACGGCTTCTTTCAGCTAAGATTCTAAACTTTACAGTTGGGTTCTTTTAAGACATCATATTTTTTATTTACCAGCCCATGGAGGAGGCCTTGTTACGACAAGCATGGCATGCAGATTGACAATCGCATTACCAGACGGCTCGCACCTTTGACTCTGCTCCCCGTCATCGGTCTGAGTATTCTACATCTGATGTAAACGAAATGGTAATAACGCCATCTAGTGGAAGCCATGAGGCCTCTCTGGCCTATCCCATAGTCATCTCTTACGAAACCCACGGGACGAAATGAGCTAATGGATTCTCATTGCCACCACGCGGCAATTAATATACCAGAATAGCAAAAAAAAAACAATGATATTCGAAGTTCCCGGATCTCGGATAAAATGCTTATATGGCCTACGAATAATTTTTTTCTGGTCTCGATGTTTGTCCTTGTATAATTTATGTATGTGAAACACCTTCACGATAAATGAAACAATCATAGTGATGGTGCTGCCCATAAAACGAGTATATAAAAAATGATAATTTTGTGTCATCAAATTTAAGTTCATTAAGTCATATTTCGATAATCCTATACTCTTGTGAAATTATATATTGTTTTAAAACATTTTTCATAATAGTTATTACAAATAAGCCTCGGCAGATAATAATTATTACAAGATATATTTTATCGCTACTTTAAAAACCTCGGAGCCGCTGTCATTGACAAGTAGTGAATTGAAAAACGGAGAGGCCCTATTACGTATTGTAAGAATTTAGATGCTACAGGACTTCTATATTGGTCCATAAAAATCAACTGCTGAACATGGGTCTCTTCCGGTGTTGAGTGAATTAATCTTAATCGTCACGTTTGACAGGCGTATTGACGTCGTAGAACCAGAGATTATAAGGTTCAAGCTAAATTTCGGATCAAACAATGAACTAAACAGAGAAATTAGAACTCAAAATTGAAACCAGGGCAAGTAATACCGAAATGCAAATCCAGTATTATTTTTAAGACTTGCTGATGTTTTTTACAAGACAGTTTTTTAGCTTTATTTCTTGTCACTTTTCATCGATAATTGTTTCGTCGGCTTGGACAGTCAACATTTATTTGAGTTATTTTCTTTTGTCCCGCTTGTAATTATTTTGTCCACAAACTGTTGTACGCGGTAAAAAATTTAGTCATTATTTTCTTGTGTCAACTTCTGACCTGATGTTAAGAAAACGTCTATAGTACTTCACCAATGGCCAAAATTTTAAAACAATAATTGATGTGTGAATGATTGTATTATTTCCAGGAAAGTAAGGGCATACCTGACGGCCACACCTTCCCGGCTTGGTTCCTAGTGAAGAATTGCTTGATTTTATTTTTCATTTGGTGAAAATCTCTCTATATTTATTTATTCTCTAAGATTTTTGGTCATCACTGAAAATCAGCGTTGTGGTTTCACTAGAACACGTGCTGAGTAATGTCCATTTTTGGCATGCCTTTGATGTACAAAGACAAATTTATGAAGTCTACGTACCTTTTAGTAATAATTTGTAAATTGTTGTGTGCGTCTATGGTCTATGTCAAAATAAAGTTTCTTTCAGTAACGGATATCTCTGAATCTTACTCTAGTATTTACGTAAATATAAGAAATAGTAAGATGGAATAATATAAGAATTTTTCATTCCTTCATTTCTTTTGTATATATATATTTATTTTTCTTAAATAATAAATAAATAAAATAAAGCGCACTTTGTTAGCTCAACAACTAATTTGATTCTAAATCCACATTAGGGGCCAGAGTATCTTCGTACCATTCGATAAATTCTAGGCTCGTTTGTCACCCGTACTGGAATAAAGTTAGAGTTAAGTTAAAGTTACAGCCTCTGTACATCGCAAAGCTGAGCTCAGTCCTCCTACTATCTAGGAAGTGTTTGGCGCGCTGGCAAAATTCGTCTTTGCGGACTTCACATATCTTCGAAATATTGCACACGTCTAACAGGAAACCTTCCTGTTAGAGGTGTGCAATATTTCGAAGATTTACTACGGACTTGACAACTGCTTACATTAAATCTGTGTTTTTTATTGCTTATAAATAGAGTTTACCTTACCTTCATCGAGCTTCCACGGCTTGGCCTACTAACCACTAAGCCAATAAGGCATTATTTCATGCATACATTTTTTACATTCCTTGGCCCTTTTCTGTATAATCAAGTCAATGCTATTTTGTATATATATCCATTAAAAATGGCAGATTGTAAAAATGTAATTCGGACATGGTTACAAAATTTATCATACGATGACACGGAAAAGTTGCTGATTGTTTTAAGTTAATTAATGATAAAATATTTTACCGAAATAACCCTAATTAGTTAGTATGTTATTCATTTTATATAAGAAACAGAAAATATTTGAAAATGTATCTATCAGCACATACACCTGATATAGAGGTTTATCCTAGTTCAGGTGCCTGTTATTGTAGACTATTTTAAATTAAGACATTATTTGAATTAATTGCACAGTTTCTTGAAATAAATTATTATTATTACTATTATTACAATAGCACATTTTTGTTTTTACTAAAGAGTCACTCATCAGACAATAAACATTTATCATAACTTCTGTACGAATTTTATAAAAGAAATAAATACTTCGTGACAAATTTCTCCCATTACTTACAAAACGTCCGAGGGGAAAATGTTTGCTTCAAAGATTTTCTATGAAACTCTCTTCATTTGAATTCCTTGTGACATTTTTCTCTAATGTATTTTGCGATATACACATTGTTTTATTTAGGAAGGTTTTGGGAGAGACTAGCTAAAAAGCGCAATTATATAATTTCGATTTCACATTTGTTAAATAAAAACATCGTACGATCTTTATCCTTCGTGTGTCCACAATAAAAAAATGGATTCTTTTCTTGCTACATGAATGTGACAAGGACCAAAAGATATTTCTTAATTATTTCATTTTCAGGTTTCTGTATCTAAGAAAGTATAAAATCACTTTGTTGTCTGCCCGTCAATCAAGACCTTTTTCTCAAGGACGAGTAGAAGTGTGGTGTTGAAATTAGTATCAAATAATAAGGTCTGTGGTTCCTTAAAATTATAAAAATTAAAGCTTACACAGTCAACGCAGTTGAAAGATGCGGCCAATTATGGCGCATATTTTGATACTCGCTATTACACTGATTCAGACCTATAGGGTACTTCCCGTTGACCTAGAATCATGAAATTTGACAATAAGCAAGGTCCAATCTAAAAATCGTGAATTATTATTTTCATAAAATCAAGTACCAGTCTCACACTGGTATACGTAATTATTGTATACTAGCTGTTCCCCGCGACTTCACGTGGAACTTTTTTGCGAGGAACCCTAAAATAAAAGTAGCTTAAGTTACTCCTTATAACATCAGCTATCTGCCAGTGAAAGTCCCATCCAAATCGGTTAACAGGTTTTTGGGTGATGCGTGTTCACGCCAAAATAGCTCGCAGATGACAGATATATTTCATACTTACTTCATATTTATTATATTTTGGCCAATTTACACAATATTTTTATGAATTTTAGCTTATGTGTTGTTCTGATGTATGAGCTATATTATTGTAAATTTTTATTAGAATCCATTCAGTAGTTTTTGCGTAAAAGAGTAACAAACATCCATATATCCTCACAAACATTCACATTTATAATATTTGTAGAAAGTAGGATATTAGTAGGATATAAATGAATATTCTCTTTTTTATTTACGGTCTTCGTGTATCGTTATTGCATAAAACGTTGAGACTCGATTCCCGGAATGAATAAACTATACATAATTAGGTTTAATTAAATAAACTTAATTATGTATAGTTTCTTCTTTCCGATTTTATATAACGTCATGCTAAACATTTAGTTCAGGGCACATAATAGCTGTATAATTAAAAGGCTGATGCTGTGTCAGCCTTTTCTGTAGACTTTACCGGAAATGCACCATATTTCACATCACTTGGAAGATTTCTTCGTACTTGTCACATGCACTGCTGATGCTTCTTCCGATCAATATTCTGTGAAATTTGGCTTTTTAAGTATTTTAGTTGGCGTGAACTGTTGTGTTCCTGGTAAGCCAGTATAATTACAGGCTATGAGACATTATGTCTTAGTCCTCAGACGTGATAACTCATCTGTTTTTTTTTATTTACGAGGGGGAAAACGAGCATGCGGCTCATCTGATGGTAAGTGACTACCGCTGCCCATGAATAACTGCAACACCGGGGAAATTGCAGCATTTTAAAAATAGTAGGCTCTTTTCTTGAAGGTCCCTAAGTCGTATCGGTCCGAAAAAATTGCTGGTGGTAGTGACCACAAGGAAGTTGTGCGAGAAAGAAAAGTTCTAGTGAATCGCACAGTAGTGAACCACCAATCATTCAGATGATATGGATGGTATCGCGAGTTTTATCGCGATATGCGATAGTGAAATTCAGCGATTGAAATTAATCCGAACAATTCCACTGAGCACTCCCCGTGTTAGATGAAATAGAATATGCAAAATAATGCAACAACGCTTCGTAGCGCCAGTGAGTGACAATTGTAGCCGCTCTGCGCTGGATGCGATCAAGTGGAAGGAGCTGGCATGGGGGTGACTCGGCCCAGAGATGAAAACAGTATTCCATGAGAGGCCAAACTTGCGCGTTATAAAATTGTAAGCGGTATGCCGGCATGAAAAACTGTCCCGCTCTACAAAGCACGCCTAGCTTTTTAGCCTTATTCGTTTGAAGTTGGTTGCAGTTATATATAGGCTGCTGTAATAGTATGGCTCTATAAGAATTGGTTTCTATTACTTCCCGTGGTATAATGCCATAACGCTGGCTGCGTTTTCTTTCTGAATGGCTGTCTATTCTTAGCATTTCGGTGAAAGAACAATCTTAGTGAGTTATAAACTTATTAATCGGGGAACAAAAAGTGAGAGTTCCTCGTGTTAATTTTTTGATACCCACCTGACGAGACATTTGGTCAACCACTTCTGTTCCGTCGATATAATAATGGTTATTGCAACCAAATAAAAAATATTTCATTTTTGAAGTATATTGAAAATTCACTCGTCGACAACAGACTTAAAGAAATGAGCAGACAATTTCAATTTAATGTTCTATTTTTACGGACGTTTCCTAGCAGGTCGTGCAATGTGCATGTTAAAGTATTTCATCAATGTTCTTTTCCTAGATTTGAAAGATGTTGTGAATTCGAATAAAACATTCGCTGTTAATTATTTTTTCTTAAAACGGCCATTTATAAGTTTAAATTAATTAAACTATAGAACACAAAAAGCGCTGACTAAACAGAATTTTTAGATATCCTTTGCCAAGATTTCTCGCTATGTTGAAATTAAACTTTAAAACCGTTTACTTCAAACGACACGTCGATGCGCATAACTCCGTGACTTAAATAGCGATTAACAAAAATTAAAGCGGGCCCTGTTCCAATTGTCGCATGCCTCCTTCTAATTTGCAGAATACTAATTAAATAAGTTATATCGAAACTCGACAGTAAGTACAGAACTTTAAGCTATGACAAAACAATCGACGGATATGTCATTGTTTGTATATTTTAAAGTTGATTTGGAGTTATGAGGCATTTTTATTAGTCATCAGGGTGAAGATGCAGCTGTAGCTTCAAACAAAGTAGAATACAGTAGTCACCTACAGGTAGGTGATTACTGTAATCTACTTTACCGTTGGACTGTTTTAATTTCTTAATTGTTACTCTGAACATATAAAAAAATATTTTAAGCTTAAGATCCCATAACACATAAAACTGTAGCGGATTTAAGAATATAACTTTTTTTATTTTATGGTACTCTGGAAAAAAATGCTGAATTCTTTATTGGGGAAAGACCTGAAACAGACATATTTCCGACTCAGTAGTAAATTGAAAAAAAAACCCCGGACATTATTCAATTTCATTGAAAAATTTAATACCATAAGTAAAAATAGGGCTCGTAAGCTAAGGGTTCCGTATATGCTTATTTAGGTAAGTAGATATTGTTCTAATAAAAAGGTAATTCGGATTAAAGAACAAACTTAACTTTGCAGTAAAAAAAATGTTCTCCATACATCGGTTTAAATATGGTCGATACTCAAACTGCAAATGTAAGTTTGACCTTTAATTCAACTAAACAACTAAAGATTTTTGGATTTTTCCTTTTGCTGTGAACCCTTGTGAGAACTTTCTTCTTTCTAAATTTCATGATTTTAGTTAACAGTGTGGCGGCGCTGTCGTCGCGCCACAAGCGAAATACATCGAAGCTCAAATCGCGCTTTCAAAGTTCGAATTAAAACAGTATATATACACAGTCTGAACTACCACTGGAGCATTGGCCGCTCCCCGGGCAGAGCACCTTGCCCGGCGGGAGATCTCCCCTTTTCCTCCCACCCGCCACGGTGGTGACCCCGACGTGATGTGTGAACACGCAACCAACAACCTTCGGAAAACTACCTTCAAATCTTCATCATCGTTCTCAAGTACCCCATTCATTCGCTCCAGAGCAAATATTCAGTCTTCACATCCTGCAAGCCATCTAGCTTTACAAAGGTTCATCGCAGCACTATAATAATGCGCTCTTCCTGCTACCTCTGCGCTACAGTGTTCGGCACGGCTTTGAGCCTTACTGCTCGCCTCTGCTTCACGGCACTCGCAGATTACTTGCCTCTTCTCGACTTACCGCAGACCAAGGCAATTCCTGGCACTTGCAATACTGTCGACATTTAGACGGCACTATCGACCTCCGGTCTGAGCAGGGGTGATGTGGCGGCGCTGTCGTCACGCCACAAGCGAAAACATCGAAGCCTAAATCGCGCTATCAAAGTTCCGAATTAAAAACAGTATATATACAATAGCTCCGAACTACCACTCGGAGCGTTGGCCGCTCCCCGGGCCGATCACCTTGCTCGGCGGGAGATCTCCCCTTTTCCTTCCACCCGGCACAACAGGAAGTACCCTATCAATCAAATGAAATCAAAAATATTTATTGCATGACTACAGGTAAAATTAAATAAGATCTTATCTTCTGTATGTTTTGATGAGTGACTTTTCGAGTATCGAATTATTTGACACAGATGGCCGTATTTCCTTAGATTGCGCTGACTAAGAAGCGATACTCAAAGAGATCCTACAAAGATTCCGTTTTTTCCTTTTGAAACACGGAACCCTTAAAACGTTCAGCCTACTTCCAAATAATGGAAAGCTGTCAACTGCAAAGGAAATATTTTTTTATGAATTTAAAATGACAAACAAACTTACAGTCCACTTGATGGTAAGTGGATGCATCAGCTCGTGGACACCTGCAACCAACTGCAAACAAAATAGACTACTACCTTGTTATATAGATATGTTATACAGATATGTTGTAGATACAGATATGTTGTTATGATATCCTTAATACATAACTACTTCTCGCATTAATCTTAAGATGTCCCGTTATAATATAAATCGGTCGTCTTCATTAATCTTTTAATTTAATCAAACTACCTTCTCATTTTATTTCCTTCATTCACGGCTTTCAAGCCATGAATTTCTCCTGCAATAATATCGAAATATCTCCACGGATACCAGATTCTTTATTTCTCTAGTAATTAAATCAGAACGATTTAATATTTTTAGTACTTTTTAATCAATGAAAACTTCAGTGATAAAGCGTCCATGATTTTAATTAGTTTATAGCTGGATTACGAGCCTCTACCGTAATAGATGGGATTAGTAAGTAGCGAGTTAGCAAGCTGTGACTATAACGATGGTGTTGGTGATGATTATATAAAAATGCCATCTAATTAAGATGGTTATCTTTCGGAGGTCACAAGGTTATCTGATCATTTTCTCCCATTTCACAAATCCTTTCATTCCTGCTAAAATATTTATCTTTCGCCCCCAAACATTTTGTTTACAACAAGGTACGCTACTGGGCTATTGTATTCATCGATTCGCGATGCATCTTTTTAATCAATTTTCATAATTATGACCGCGCATAAGGAACCAATTATATTTGCTTCCAGTTGACTCATATTGCTCATACCACTGACAATGAGCTGGTGTTTTTTAGTGATCGTTGCTTACAGAGCGCTCGATCAGCACAATACCATACTCGATCAAGAAGTAAAATATTGACGCCCGCTATGTATGATGCGGATACAAATAGAATGGAATTTAAGGTAAATACAACGATTGAGGAAATTGAATTATAATCTGTATTTTATACACAATATTAAAATAATAAAGCTTAAATATTTTTTTAGAGAGAGGAACTCGAAAGCAAAAAGTACCTAACGTAACTTTACTAGTAGTTTTGTAACAAAGATATTTGGTAACAAATTACCCTCATTTCTTAAAAAAGAACTGCGATGTAAATATTTGCTTATTTATATTATGCCATTTTTCTTTTAAATATTTTTTGATATATAAATTGTTCATGGAATAAAACTGTTTTTCGGAAAAACGGATTTTATCGTGTTTCATTTAAACCTTTTTATTTCCTGACGTTCAAAGTAGTAAGAATCATTTTATTCCTTGTGTAGTATTCGCTTAAATTTAAGAAATCATTATGATAAATACTCGTAAATGATTCCCAGAAAACTTGGAGCAATGTACTGGTAAATCTTTATGCGACATTATGTGTAAATAAAATTATTTTGTCAAGCCAAACAAGATACGTACTAGTTTTTCCTGCTAATGTAAAAATCGAATATTCAAATGAATAGGAGATGGATATTATTTCATCTCGCTTCCTTATAGCCACCAAGGCCGTATACACTACGTCAGAAGGGGTCGTGACGGAAAAATCTTACACTTTTTCTCGCCTAGCCCCCATCCGCCAAATTCGTACCGCCCGATAAGGAACTTCGTTCCGAAACTGGCGCCATTCTCAACGCGTATATCCAGCGAGACGTATACTTTCATACTGAACGGCAGGCATGTGTGTAGAGACAGTTCTGATATTGCCCCAATCGCTGTTCACCCTAGATTGCCCCTGCGGCAGGCGAGTCAGTAGCCGCCTTAAGACCGAGACAGACCAGACGTTTTTTTTAATTCTCTCTAGCACCGTGTTGCCAACCAGCCATACTCAATTTCTTGATTACGCTTAAGGGACAGACAGCTGCCAACTAGCGCCACCAACAGGTTTACTATTATAACTTCTAAATCAGAGCATGTTTTAGTTTTTCTGATTTAAAAGTTATAATATTAATAGTGATAGATAAGTATACCTTTTTACCATTGGCTGGTTATCATTGATTCGATATTTTATGAAAATACATCGATACATCGAGTATATCAATAACTTTCCAAAAAATCGGATCGATTCGATGCATCGTATTGTAAACATCGAGTGAATTCGATGCATCGATGTATATCGAATATCCCTACTTTCACATTGATTCACATTCACAAAGAGTTTGTTTACGTTTGCATCAAGCCTGCGACAGCTTTAGGCCTCGGATACACTAGGGGACATTTTGTCCCGTAACATGACGCGGAACACTCAATCTACGTGATGATGCAACGTTGCACAGTGACCCGCAACAATTTACGTGACGCGGGACATGTTGCTTGTTCCCGCGCCGAGAGCGAGCGCACATGTCCCGCGTCATTTTCGCGCCATTTTGTTTTTTTTTGCAAAATGTCTGTAGTGTGGGGAAACGAAACTGTCCTCTTCCTTCTTGGGCTATACCGGAGTCGCGTTTTGTTGTGGGAT
>JAGSMP010002283.1:0-27268 GCA_029286625.1 Parnassius orleans
ATTTCATCTCGCTTCCTTATAGCCACCAAGGCCGTATACACTACGTCAGAAGGGGTCGTGACGGAAAAATCTTACACTTTTTCTCGCCTAGCCCTCATCCGCCAAATTCGTACCGCCCGATAAGGAACTTCGTTCCGAAACTGGCGCCATTCTCAACGCGTATATCCAGCGAGACGTATACTTTCATACTGAACGGCAGGCATGTGTGTAGAGACAGTTCTGATATTGCCCCAATCGCTGTTCACCCTAGAATGCCCCTGCGGCAGGCGAGTCAGTAGCCGCCTTAAAACCGAGACAGACCAGACGATTTTTTTAATTCTCTCTAGCACCGTGTTGCCAACCAGCCATACTCAATTTCTTGATTACGCTTAAGGGACAGACAGCTGCCAACTAGCGCCACCAACAGGTTTACTATTATAACTTCTAAATCAGAGCATGTTTTAGTTTTTCTGATTTAGAAGTTATAATATTAATAGTGATAGATAAGTATACCTTTTTACCATTGGCTGGTTATCATTGATTCGATATTTTATGAAAATACATCGATACATCGAGTATATCAATAACTTTCCAAAAAATCGGATCGATTCGATGCATCGTATTGTAAACATCGAGTGAATTCGATGCATCGATGTATATCGAATATCCCTACTTTCACATTGATTCACATTCACAAAGAGTTTGTTTACGTTTGCATCAAGCCTGCGACAGCTTTAGGCCTCGGATACACTAGGGGACATTTTGTCCCGTAACATGACGCGGAACACTCAATCTACGTGATGATGCAACGTTGCACAGTGACCCGCAACATTTTACGTGACGCGGGACATGTTGCTTGTTCCCGCGCCGAGAGCGAGCGCACATGTCCCGCGTCATTTTCGTGCCATTTTGTTTTTTTTTTGCAAAATGTCTGTAGTGTGGGGAAACGAAACTGTCCTCTTCCTTCTTGGGCTATACCGGAGTCGCGTTTTGTTGTGGGATACTTCGAATCGTCATTATATAAATAAAATAAAGAAAAATGATGCGTGGGAGGATATTGCCAAGACGCTTAAATTACCCAGAAAAGAAATCGAAACTAAAGTACATACCCTCCGTTCGCAATTTATCCGTGAAAGAAAGAACTTAACATCTTCAAAAACGACTGTTAGCGGACGAGAGGACGTGAAGTCCAGTGCATGGTTTGCGTATGACGCAATGAAGTTTTTGCTAAAAGGAGCGACAACTTGTGGTGACCTCGAATCGTCGACGACCGAGTCCTTTCCGATCGGCTCGATTCATTGGCGCTGCGAAGAGATGTTGCATCTCTTTGCATTTTCTTTCGCATTTACCACGGGGAGTGCTCTGAGGAATTGTTCGGATTAATCCCAGCCGCCAAATTTCACGAACGCACATCGCGGCAGAACTCCCGATACCATCCACACCATCTGGATGATTGGCGGTCCACCACTCTGCGATTTAGAAGATGTTTTCTTCCTCGCACAACTTCCTTGTGGAATAGTTTACCACCAGCGATTTTTCCGGACCGATACGACTTAGGGACCTTCAAGAAAAAAGCCTACTCCTTTTTAAAAGGCCGCCTACGCATCTGCAATTCCTCTGGTTCCCCTGGTGTTGCAGTTGTTCATAGGCGGCGGTAGTCACTTACCATCAGGTCAGCCGCATGCTCGTTTGCCCCCTCTCCTATATAAAAAAAGCATTTTAGATAAACGTACTGAAATAATTTATTTATTAAAAAAATACAATTTTTGTATCGCTGCTATTTCAGAGACAGGGCTGAAACCGGATTCTAACGTCAGAATCCCTGGTTTTTGCTGTGTTCGAAATGACAGATCTGATGGTTATGCCGGATGTGCTTTGCTTATAAAGAATAATATAGCTTATACCATTATAGATATTTATGATGAAATATTTGACTTTAATATTGTAGCAGTAAGAATTCAAAATATTACTTTCGTTTCTATTTATGTTCCCTCCCCTTCTGTCATTACGTTTTGCAGAATGAAATCTCTAATAGCCTCCTTCCCCAAACCATTTTTAATTCTTGGCTTAAATTGCCATCATTATCAATGGGGTGATAATTCTGATAGATGCGGCAGTTTATTAGTTGAAATGATTGACGAACTTAACATTGGTGTCCTTAATACTGTTAAAATCACCAAACGCTCTCGTCGTAATGAGTCTAGAAGTGCTGTAGATTTATCAATTTGTACTCCTGATTTAACCTCTCTTTTAAATTGGACAGTTTTAGATAGCTCTCACAGCAGTGATCATTTTACTATTCTGATTTCCTTTCCAAACAAAAAATCGGCAGAAATTAACAAAAAACTATGTATTAAATACAAATTAGACAGAACAGACTGGAACCTGTATAATATTTTTCTTTACAATGAAATTCTAAAAATCGCTCCTATTTCTGAAAATAATTTAACTTCAATTGTTGAAGCATTTACAAACGCAATTATAAATTCAGCAGAACAATCAATTCCTATTAAAACTGTAAATAATAAGTGTAAGCCCTCCCCTCCATGGTGGGATTCTGAATGTACTGAGGCCATTCGTAATATAAAAAAAGCCGAAAAACAATATAAATTAGACATGAGTTCCGAAAACTATTCATTCCTTCAACGTATACAAGAAGTGACTAAAATTCTCTTCGCACAAAAAAACAAACAAGTTGGCATGCCTTTTGCTCCTCAATATCTCCTTCAATTCCTTCATCAGTTGTTTGGCGCAATATAAGAAAATTTCGCTGTTGTTTTACATCTTGTTCTTACAGTGGTGCCATTACCTCTCAATCAATAAATTCTTTTCTAGACAAACTTGCCCCCTCTTCTGCTCCTTCGAGAGAGGAGCTTCCTCAAAGTATTCCATGTGAATCTTTTTTTGATCCCTTAGAAAGTCCATTCTCCCTATATGAATTAAAGCTTGTCCTTTCTCACGTTCACGATTCAGCATCCGGTCTAGACGGTATTCCATATTCATTACTTGCCAAATGTTAGGGCTCTTCCTATCGACCGATTGCTCTATCCTCAACTCTAGTTAAAACCTTTGAACACATGATCAAGAATCGTCTTGAATGGTATGTAGAAAGTCATGGATTGTTATCAAATACTCAATATGGATTCAGAAAAGGTAAAAGCACATATGACAGTCTTTCAATGTTCACCACAAATATTAGACTAGCATTTTCGAGAAATGAATCGGTCCTTGCTGCTTTCCTTGACATTTCTTCTGCTTACGATAATGTCAGACTCAACATCCTTAGAGAAAAATGTTTAAGCTTAATATATCCAAAAAACTTACAAATTTGATTATCAATTTATTTCAAGATCGATATATACATATTAAAATTGATGATAACTTAAAGTATACTCGAAAGGTTTTCAAAGGGATTCCACAAGGCTCCGTTTTAAGTCCTTTACTATACAATATTTATACGTCAGATTTAGACCAGTCCATTACAAAGTGTAGAATGTTGCAATACGCTGATAATATCTTAAAGTTACAGCCTATATACGTCCCACTGCTGAGCACAGGCCTGCCCTCATTTCTGAGAGGGTTTTAGGGCAAGGAAGTGTCCGCCGCGCTGCCCCAATGCGTGTTGGCGTACTTCACATGTCTTCGAAATATTTTTATTTTATTTCTCAGATATGCAGGTTTCCTCACGATGTTTTCCTTCACCGCCGAGCACGTGGTAAATCAGCACTTAAAATTGCAATTAACAATTTCATTGGTGCCGGTGGGGATCGAACCCGGTTTGCTCGCGTACTGTGAAATTTACAGCGAGCGCTAACCATCTGAGCTACCACGGCTCATTGCCATGATATGCCATGATATCTTAGTTTATGTAAATGATAAATGTATAGAGTCCTGTGCTAATGCGATAGAACAAGATCTCTCTCTATGACCACGTGGTTAGATGATCATGGACTAGAACTTTTCCCAAATAAAAGTAATACAGTAATTTTTTCCCGCAAAAGAGTTTTACTTGGAATACAGGTTCGCCTTTTTAATTATCCGCTCGAAAATATTCGGCAAGTTAAATTCCTTGGTGTAATTCTTGATAATAAATTATCCGGCATGCCTCATATCATTTATACCCAAAATAAATGCGAAAAATATATAAACATTCTAAGAGCTTTGTGCGGGGTATGGCGGGGCGCCCATCCATATTCCTCAAAATTAATTTATAATGCAATTATAAGAAGTCGATTAGATTATGCCTCATTTCTTCTTGAACCTGCTAATAAAAAAGGATTAAAAATTTTAGATATCGTTCAACACAAAACTTTAAGATTAATTATAGGCGCTATAAATTCGTCGCCTATCAATGCCTTGCAGATTGAATGCGGTGATCCTTCACTTTTTATTAGACGACAATATTTATCGGATTCTTTTTTTTTCGGGCACTTCAATTTTCCAAACATCCACTAATCCCTAAAATTCGTTTACTTTCTCATTACATTTTAATTAATTTAGGAAAATATAATAAAGAAAGAAAATATAATAATAAAGAAACACCTAACCTAGTAAAAAGCTATGAACAATATAATTCCTTACTACATCCTATTTATAGATCGGTGACTCTGCCTCTATTCTCCAATTCGTTTGATGTTGCACTTTTCAAACCCAATGTTATATTAGATATAGGATTAAATAAATTTTCTATTGAATCAAATAAAAATTTGTATTTGCGTTGGACAAAAATTTCCCAGGTTATCATTATATTTTTACAGATGCTTCTAAAATTAACTCAAAAGTTTCTACTGGCTACGCAATATACCATCAAAACTGGAGAATAGTTCAAAACATGAAAAGTCCCCCCGAATCTTCAGTTTTTACTGGAGAAATGTTAGCCATTTTACAAGCAATAAAATATTGCTATAGTTTTAAATTAAAATCAAGCGTGATATTTTCAGATTCTCTTAGTTCTTTACAGGAATTGTTATGTAATCCTTTCTAAGACATTTCCCGCAATCCGTTGATATTTGAAATTAAGAAACTTCTATTCTTATACCAATTTCAAAACAACAACATTTCTCTTGTTTGGATTCCTAGTAGTCATATTGGTATATCTGGTAATGAATATGCTGACAAACTTGCTAAACAAGCTATAGTCTGTGGGGATACTTTCCTATTTAAAAATTATAGCTATGACCTTCTAAGGACTACGAAATTATTGTATAGACATAGGTGGTCAAAACATTGGAACAAAACGAAAACGACAAAAGGCTGTCACTATGCCAAAATTCAACCCATCATTCCTTCTAAGCCTTTGTTTTATAAATTAACCTTAAATAAGAAACATACATCAATGTTATGTAGAATGCGCTTGGGTCACTGTTGTAATTCGGTTCACCTTGCTAGGCTTCATATTAAAAATTCTTCTATATGTGAGTGTGGTTTTAATATTGGTGACCTCAATCATATTTTCTTCTCGTGTCCTCTATATGATCATACTTCATTATTTAACACTTTGGTAAAACTTAAAATACCTCTTCCTACAGAAATTCGTTCTATTTTTTTATTAAAAAAAAAAGTAAAAATGTTTTCAATTGTGTTATGGAATATTTAGATTTAAATAATATTAAGTTATAAAATTTTATTCATTATGTAGCATTCTTTATTTCCTTTTGTTTAATATTTTAAATGTGGTAATGAGTTCACTTTTATTTTAATTCTATATAATATTCTTCATTTAAGTATTTAATTTTAATAAACTTCATTACAAGTCATTTCACTCTTCATTAGTTCTTAATTTTATTCGGTTTTTAATCAGATTCATAGTTTTCATTTTTATTGTTCGTCGTTTCTTACAAGTATTATTTATTGACTGGAGGTTGGCAGTAATTGTAAGGTTGCCAAATAAGTGCTGTTGAGTCACTATAGTAATTTTTTTGTCTTGGTGGTGGTTTTAACATCTGTAGATTAGTAAGTGTTTTTAGTTGTGCCGTTTTTATGTAGAAATATAATGGAGGACGAACCTCCCGATCCCGAAAGGGTTCGCAATGACTCCTTTTCTTTACCCATTGGGAATGTAGAACCTATTAACCGTAAACGCGCCGAAGTAAGTAATGGGTCTGCCCATCCACAAAAAATAGTTATTACTAATCCAAACCAACAGTTTCCTTAAATACAATCCTCATATACCCATCCTGATTTTATTAATAAAAAAATAAAGTACTCTCAAGATGATACCGCGCCTTTTCTAGTTCACGTAAGTAAAATGTCAAATGATCAAGTGTCCGGAGAAACTCTTAAACCAATTAAATTTGGTCACTTTCTATATCATAATAATATTAAAAATATAGTTTGTGACGGAGTCAAAAAAGTTGGACGAAACAGGATATCGGTTGAGTTTAAAACAGCAGCGGATGCAAACACTTTTATTGATCACCCAGCTCTTCAGACTTCTAAATATGAAGCAACTATTTCCTCATATAGTATCACTCGTATGGGGCTAGTCAGACAAGTTCCCATAGAGTGGACATTAGAAGAATTAATAGCAGCTATAGAAATTCCCTCTGGATATGGTGCAATAATTAAAGCTCGACGACTCAATAGACGATCAGTGAGTGACAGTAAAACGTAAACGTAAAACGTAAACGCTATTTCATGGATTCCAACTCAGACAGTAGTTCTAACTCTTTCTGGACAAAAACTTCCACCCCATATTTACTGCTTTTACACCTCTATGCCAGTAGAAAAACATGTTTTGCCACTCATTCAGTGTCATAAATGTTGCAGATTTGGCCATGTTACTTCCCAGTGCCGATCATCCCCTCGCTGCTTTATATGTGTATCATGAAGGTTTATCATGTACTAGGCAAACTCCTACTTGTCTATTCTGCTCAGGACCCCACACAGCAAAAGACCCTACCTGCACTGAACATCTAAGGCAAAAATCTATTAAACTAGTTATGTCACAAGAAAATATATCATATTTAGAAGCTGCAGCTAGATTCCCTCTGGTACGAAGATCCTTTGCTGACACAACTAGAAGCCCACCCCGTAATTCTTCTCAACAGACCCCTTATCCCATAAATGACAGTCTTTCAACTCCTTCGGCTCTGCCTTCACAATCTACATCATATAAAAAAACAATCTTTATTCCTCAACGTACTTACAGCCAATCATTAAATTCTGGATATGATAAGCCAACCCATCAGGCAATTGTTGAGAATCCTCTTCCCTTCCAAATGGGTGTGCTTTACTGGGGAATGACAACATTTCCAATAATGATAACTTCTGCGAACTTATGATATCAATGTTAATTAACATGATTTTCCGTTTCAGTGACGCAGAACTTCCTCTCAGTTTACGTCAAAAACTTACTCAGCTTACTTCAATAACTAGCAACATTCACAATTCTACAATGGAATTGTCGGAGCATCAAACATAAAAAGAATGAACTTATCTTTCTTATTAACAAATTAAGTCCACTTGTTCTTGCCATCCAGGAGATGTGGCTTAGACCTGACTCCCAATTTAGGATCTCAGGTTATTCATGTCTTCGGGATGATAGGAGCGATGGGCATGCCGGTTACTTTATTCTGATCTCAAAAAAATTACATAATCTTCTATACCTCTTCCTTCCCACAGCTCCTCAATTAATGCTGTTGCAGTCAAGGCTCTCAACATATCTTTTCTGTCTGTATTCATTCCTGATCCTAATGTTACCATCTTAAATGAACATTTAATCTTATTTCTTCTCTAACTCCCCCTGTTGTTATCATGGGAGACTTTAATATTCACCATACGTCATGGGGCTCACATCACTGCGATCTCTATCATCTACATTTCTAGACGACTTAAATCTTTGTATCCTTAATGATGGTTCTCCTACCCACTATTTTTCACCTTCTCAGAACGTAAGAAGTGCAGTGGACTTCTTGGACTTCTCCTGGCTTAGTTTCCCTTCTATCATGGAAAACATTACCAAATTCACATGGTAGTGATCACTATCCTATTATAGTCACATCTGTTGACTCTACAAGTGTATTCTGAATTTAACCCCAGAATAAAATATAATTTATCTAAGGCAGATTGGCATCATTACTCTTCTGTCTTAGATCAACCGATATCAACAATTCCTTCTTTACATCATGAAAAGTACATTCAGTCTATTCAAAATTCAAAAATGCATTATTATCTTCCGCCAGTAAGACTATTCCTTTAAACCAACCTACAGAAATAATTTGGCCTCACCTCCTTGGTGGGACCAGGATTGCACATCTGCTTGCAAAAAAAAGAAATTGTTATTCCCAGGAACATATTATATGAATATTTTTAATTATTTTAGAACTATCATGGTAAAATTCAGTTAATTTTTGAAGTTATTCAACTTCATGCACGAAACAATTTTTTTAAATCTTTTTACCGCTTCCTTAACAATCATTTTTCGATAGTCCTTGTAAGTAAAATGTACATCACTAGCTAACGCACACAATGACAAATCAAAATTGGTCACGCGTTTTCGGTCTGTCAGGTGGTCTATACGCCAATATATTCTAAGTCTATGGTCACACTACCACAGAGTTTTGGCGGGAACTTGACCGACGGCAGTTTACTGCTCCTGTATTATTGTTTAAATAATGGTTTGAAGTAGATTTTGATATGTAAAAGTGGCGCGATTTTGTGTATTAAGTGTCTGCGCATGTGAACTATTAGTGGAAACGGTGAAACAAGTGCTCTGATGGTGATGTGATTCTCAAGATAAGGTGTCTGTCTGCTTAGGTGCCTTGAGATACCATCGCCAACTGTCAGCTGTCTGCTGGCTCAAGTTGCCGTCAAAATCTCCCAAGGGCTGCACAATGTGACGCGTCAACTTATTGTGAAGCGGTATACTATGAAGGGTAATCATTATACATTGTAACTTTAGGCTCAGAAGGGCTAGAACCCAGAGCCATTAAGCCAGTTATTAAAAAAAATTACACTGTCACAGTTTCCTATCATTTCATATTCTTCTTTATTCTTTATCTAATATATTCTTACAGTGCTTCGTATTCGTAGTAAATGAACGAAATTTAAAAATTAAGTAAATGCTTTAAAACTCATCGCAATGGGATCTCGACAAATAACAGAAAAATCATTGTCGATGATAAGATCGCTGCCGAGGATATCCCTTGGTAATATACGTGACAATCCAGGCTCTAAAATAACCGTAAGTCAGGTTTTTAAGATTTCTCTATCAAGTCAAGATTTATTTTTGACGTTTGTGCTCCCTTTCTGCCATAGATAGTTACGTTCTATCGTGACCGATTTCTCTCTAAGCAGCAGTTGGCACTATTTTTAAACTGGGCCTGCATTGAAAGGATATGTTTACAGGGCGCTAGCTTTTCCATATGCATCTTGTCCATACCTACTACCAAACTGCTGCTTGCTACTAAGCAGTCAGTATAATTACAAGTCATCCCCTTCAACCTTAGTCCTCAGGGGTGAGAATGCATCTGTGGCATTATTTGTTTAGTAGCAAGTGTTCATAGGCTGTAGTAGCCAATTACCATTAGGTTGACTGCTAGCTCCATTCCACTTTATTAAAAAGAACAATAATTTTCTAATGTCAAATGAGGATGACATATACAAAGAAGATCAGTAGGCTGAATTGGCAATAGCCGTCATATAGCTCGTAAAACCAACAATTCAACAAGATGATGTTGTGACTTGAATTAAGAAAGGAATGCTTCAATGGTTTGGACAAATAAAAGAATTTCAAGCAAAGGAGACTGATACACTTTCATGCATTCTTGGGCCCAGATTGTAAAAAGATGAATGTTGTGCCAATTAATATCTTATATATTATCAAAACATCACTGAAAATTTTGCGGACTTTGGCAATCTGAGAGCAGAGTAATAAGAGATTTAGTAAAAGTAAGGTTATGCAACAAGTTGGTAACAACCTATACTAAAGAGCTGATTTTTGAAGAGCGTTTGCTATTTTGGAAGGATTGTGGGCCTAGTATAATTACAACAACAAGGCGCTATGCCACAATTTACACAGCGATCCATTGAGTCAATATCTAATCGATAAAATCCAGGACGTAAAAGCCACAATAACGAGCCAAAGTGAAACGATTAAGCGAGATTATCGGTGTTCGGTATGATAGCAAGGGTCGTATAAGTTAACTAAGATCAGAAGTCCGTAGAAAGAAAGCAGTAGTTGAAGAATATAAATTAATAAAACAACGGGAAACACACTCAAAACGCACACATACTAAACAATACAAGGCGAGTGACAGTGATCGTAGATTGAGTCAGGCAGGAGCTGTCACTATCATCAGAGATTAAAAATACAGTTGACAAACAAAAGTAATAAATCGAACTGTAAAGCTTAATCGATTTTAAGATTTATTTTTATTATGTTGATATTTTATTTTTTTAACTGTTGACACTATGATAATATATTGTAATGTATCTATTTACTTTGATTGAATCAATCATCTGGTGTAAGTTGTTTTTATGTTTAATTGTTAAAACTCATTCAAATTAATCGATTAAAGTAATCGATTTGATATTTATTCGTGACATAAACTTATTTTTAAGATTTCTCATCTTCCAGATTGAGAATTGGGCAAATTTTTTAAATTTTGAAATAGAAAAATATAACAAATTTTATTTAACCATATTTCAACTTATTACAATTGGGCCCAGAAATCCCCATCTCCTTTAGGCTGCAAAAGTGAGAGGCAGAGTTGGCAAGGGATGCCTTAAATGGAAGTTTATTGATCAAATTGGTGATATATTGAAGATGGACCAAATTAAGAGTATCCTTAACACATTCACCACTGCCACAAATTTTGAATGTAACACATGGATGCTGCCTATATTTTCTATGGACTCGCTAGGCGGGTAGCCGGCACTGCTTACAAGATAAGATGAACTCGCCAGGCGGGTACAGTGGCATTGCGTACAATCGAACACATAACAAATTAGTAGTTTAAGCTCTAACTTTGTTTAAGAAGGTTGTTCTTTACTCGCTTTAGTTTATAAGTGTATTTGAAGATAGTATTACATGTTTTTGAGTGTGATCATGGATAAAATCAAATAAAAGGTAAGGTAATAATGTAATTTAATCAGAAATCCCCAACCTTTTGTAAATTATTAGTCATATATGATTAGACCTAAGTGAATATTTTATTAATTTAATTTTTATTGTCCATGAACATACATACAATTTGACATAGGTAACATCATAAAGGCACAACCAGCGGACGATATTCAGACGCTTCATATGATACCACATTTGTCAAATTAGGATAAGTAGGTAGTTAGGAAGTTATGAGGAATCAGGGAACAGAGGAACATATATACATATAATACACTCATATTATGTATACATACATACCGGTCAAACCATAACTCTCCATTGCCTCTATTACATGCGTGTGCTATTGAGCAAAACTACAGCTTGCGAAAAACAATTTCTAAAACGCCATTTTTCATAAATATAAATGTTACCTAATTCGTCATAATATCTTGCATCTATTTTTCAAAAAACTTCTGAGCAAACTGTTGGTGACCCCTGAGTATTTGATCAATGAACCCGCCTAGCGAGTTCTTGGCATTTTATAAGAACATTTTTTTTAACAAATTGTGTAATCTTGTTAATTTCTGATACCACCATAAATATTGTTAGTTTATGGTGCTAAAATACCCCTCGAAATTTTATAACAAAGTATCACTTATTTAGAAGATAATGCAAAAAAATGTAGGATTTTCCAGGTGGTCAAATCGAATCAAAAGAAAGATGTTTTTTCGCGTGATAAATTTGGAAATGAGGATATCCGCAGTAGAACCAGAGTAACCGAAATAGCCCAATAAATTAGTAAACTGAAGTGGCAATGGGCTGGCCATATAGCTTGAAGAAGTGACAACCAAAAGAAGATAGGTTCTCGAGTGGCATTCTCTCACCGGTAGGTTAAGTTTAGGGCGGCCCTCCACAAGATGGAGTGACAACCTGGTAAGACATGCTGGAAGTCGATGTATGCAGGTGGCTCAGGACCGTGCTTTCTGGTATCCCTTGGGGGAGGCATATGTTCAGCAGTGGACTTGTGAAGGGCTGTAATGATGATGATGATGATGATGAAGAGGAAAGAGAGGGGGCAACTTTAAGCATTTCTTAAATTGATGTCGATTTTATGATTAGGCCGTTAATGGCTAACAACAACTCCCTTTGGATGCTTAGGTTTACATAAATTATAAAATTTAAAGTATTTGAGTATCATACAATGTAATGTAACATAGCAACCATTTAATTTTGACATTGAGTAATTCTAATAAAGAATACACACAACACGCTGTACAGACAAGTATTTTAAATCAAATATTAATTACAGCAAAAACGTGGACGTGGTCAACATAGAGGAGACAAACATGGTGCTGGTAATAAGGGTTCAGGTCAACGGCAGAATTATATGAGACTGGGTTATGAAACTGGAAATAACCCCTTTTATCTTAGAGTTCCTCATGAACCTTACTACAAAGGACATCAGTAAGTTCAGTGATGGTCTCTATATTTATTTCTTAAAAATGTTATTCTAATTGACCCACTTTTGTTTTTCTTTTAGTCACAGAAGACAATATCCACCTTTGTCACTATTGGAACTACAAACCTTAATTGACAAAGATCGTTTGGATGTTACAAAACCAATTGATATTGCTAGCATTATTAAATCAGGGTTATACAACATGTTTCCCGATCAAAAACAGTTTGGTATACATTTAACAGATGAGGGGCTTGATATATTTGCGGCAAAAATAAATATTGAAGTACAGTGGGCAAGTGAACAGGTAATTGCTGCTATTGAAAAAAACGGTGGAGTAATTACAACTGCTTATTATGATCCCCACAGTTTATTTCTTTTGAAGAATCCTAAAAAGTTCTTTGAAACTGGACAAGCTATTCCTAGGAGAATGATTCCTCCGCCTGATGTTATTGAATATTATACTAATCCTAAAACTAGAGGTTATTTAGCTGATCCAGAAAAGATATCACATGAGAGATTAATATTAGCACAAAAATATGGTTATAAATTACCAGAGTTAGAAAATGATGCATGTTATAATATGTTAATAGAAAGGAAAGATCCTAGACAAATTTTTTTTGGATTGGAACCTGGATGGGTAATTAATTTAAAAGATAAATGTATCTTGAAGCCTAGAGATGAAGAATTACTTAGGTTTTATTCTTCTTAGTATGAACAATTATTGTATTAAGGTAATATAAAAATGTAATAAATAAAATATTTAAAGCAATATCAAACCCTTTATTGAAATTATTGCAATACATACAAACATAGTTTACATATAGTGAAAAATGCATTATGAATTAAATTTGTTTTATTGGCTTTGGTATGGTCACCCAACATTTTATTAAATTTTGAATTGTGCAGAGCAGAAATTCCAAAATTTGGAAATGGTACATAGATACTTTCTTCTTAAATTTATTATTCCACTCAGTACCTGTAGTGATCTGGTTTGAATGGTCCATCAACTGGAACACCTATATATTTGGCTTGTTTGGGGGTAAGTTTAGTAAGCTTGACACCTAAGTGATCTAAATGAAGAGCAGCCACTTCCTCATCCAACTTTTTAGGTAGTGTATGGACACCAATAGGATATGCATTATGTTTTGTCCATAACTCAATCTGCGCTAAGACCTGGTTAGTAAATGAATTGGACATAACAAAGGATGAATGACCTGTAGCACATCCTAAATTAACAAGTCTTCCAGCTGCAAGAACAATAATATGATTTCCATTTTCTAGCTCATAGCGATCTACATGTGGCTTAATATTTACTTTCTTTGCATTTTTATCCAACCAAGCAACATCAACTTCACAGTCAAAATGGCCAATGTTACAAACTATTGCATCATCTTTCATTCGTAGAAAATGGTCCTTACATATAATGTCTATATTTCCTGTTGTAGTCACAAATATTTGGCCTATTTCAGCAGCTTCTTCCATTGTTGTTACTTGGAAACCTTCCATAGCTGCTTGCAGTGCATTTATAGGATCTATTTCAGTAACAATAACCCTGCCCCCAAAACCTTTAAAAGCTTGAGCGCATCCCTTTCCAACATCTCCATAACCACCAACTACAGATACTTTGCCTGCAATCATAATATCTGTGGCTCTTTTGATTCCATCTAACAATGATTCTCTGCATCCATACAAATTATCAAATTTGCTTTTAGTCACTGAATCATTGACATTAATTGCCGGTACTTTCAAATGACCTTCACGGAACATTTTGTATAAATTATGTACACCTGTAGTTGTTTCTTCAGAAAGGCCTTTCACACCTTCTAAAAGATGAGGTACTTTGTGTACCAAGTTGGTCAAATCACCTCCATCATCTAGAATCATGTTCAATGGCTGAAACAAAAGTATATTCAATGAGGCAATTTATAAAAATAATTATGTAATTTGCTTAGTTTTCTAACATCATTGTAAATATTAGAAATATTGTTACTTACTTTACCATCAGGAAAATAAGTGTTTGTTCAATACACCAGATATACTCTTCTTCAGATTCACCTTTCCAGGCATAAATAGGAATCCCTCTAGCCACAAGTGCAGCTGCAGCCTCATCCTGGGTGCTGTATATATTGCTACTTGACCATTGAACCTGAGGAAATTAAAGATTTACAATTTTTATTAATATAACATTTTAAATAAACTAGCTGACATAGCTGATGTTGTTCTGCCCTTTCCAGTAGGTGGCGCGATTAGTTTCACTCTAAACTTTATATTGTAAATATAACATTTATTAATAACTCCACCATAGCACCATTTATTGTCTAAATATAGTGATTTTCTTTTTTGCCTGGAGTGAATATCGATCGTTTTACTCTAAGTAAAGAATTTGTCAATAATTTAACTACAGCGCTGCCACCTATTGGATCCTAGCATAGCTATGAACCATCACCTCGACAAAATCACATATATTGTGTGTGAATATGACCTCCTTAGGGATAAGTTGTTCAGAATTTACGTGATAACTAACAGACACATCAACGAATTAAAACAACAACATGTATGTGTTATAATAACATTAGTAAAGAAAAGTTACAGCCTTTAAATTTCCCACACAGCAGGGCAAAGACCTCTTCTCATTTCTGAAAGGGTTTTAGGGCGAGGAAATGACATGGAGGTAAAGTATGTTAAATATTGACGATATTAAATTTCACTCAAAGGAAACATGTGGCATGGTAGCAGACTTCCAAATATTTTCTTTGACGGTCGAGCACATGGTAAATCAGCACTTAAAATTACAATTAACAATTACATTGTTGCCAGTGGGAATCTAACCTGAACTGCTCACGTATTGTACTTCGTGTAACAACATTATGAAGTATAACAACAATAATGAGTGTAATGAATAACACAAAAATCATGTCTTACATCAATCAATATCACACCTACAATGATTGAAGAATTGTTTGGGAACACTTCACTCGAAGTTGTAGGTGGGTATGTAGGACAAAAGGTTCTCGAGCAGCCTCGTATTGGCAAGAACAGTGATAGGCGACCACTACTAGTTGGAGTGATGGCCCGATGAAACATGCTGGAAGTCGATGGATGCAGGTAGCTCAGCACTACTTTGTAGCAATCTATGTTATTTTTTTTATATGCCTTTTGAAAATTTTATATTTAAAATCAATTAGACCTTAGAAGCAAAATAAGTTGTTTTGATGAGAAGGTGAGGCCACCCTCTAAATTGTAGAAAAAGAAGAATTTTTATTCAATTTGAATTACAAGAATACTTATTGACAGTCATTTATGCTTTTACCACTGGTTTGGAAAAAACCTCTGTCCTGGGAAGAACCAGCAAGAAACCCAGCGGAACTTTAAACATTAATTTACAATATGATATGTGATACAATTGAATATTTAGAAACAGCATGGCATCGCAGGTGTTATTAACAATCATCTACTCCCTTAGTAGTATAATAAACCTTAATAACCAATGTTTGCTTTATGAAATTTTTAAACTTTTAAATAAAGAAATATTAGTAATGCTACTAACATTACTAATATTCCCTTCAACAACTCCAGGTCAGCTTAAAAACCTAAAATGATTGTTTATGGGTGGTCCACAGTAAATCCACAATTTTTTGAGTTCATGGTCCCATACCTTGAGGCTACTGTCAGTTAAATTAATTAATTATGATAGCATGATTTGCTATTTTATATTGAAACACAAAAAATTGTCCTGGGTTTGGATGTTTGCTTGGTGTGCATTTTATGTACTTGTATAAATTGCTTCCAAGGTACAGGAAAAATTACTAGTGTAAGGATAAATGGCGAAGTGTTTTATTGCATCTTACGCTAGAAAGAGGGTAACTTTTCAAAATATAAATTCAATTAGACAGCTTTTGCCGAAGGTTACAGCAAAGGCCGAACAATAGGCTTCAGCTTTGACTTCAACCAAAACCTGACCTTCGATTAAACACTAATGTACTTTCAATCAAACTTAGATAATGTAAGCCAGCCATAAGCAAAATTTTACGTAAATGAATTTTCGAAAGGTAATTTATGCTGTATAATAATTTTTCTTAGTAATAACTTTTTTTACTATATTCTGATATGACTATTAAACTTTTGTAACTACTCATAGCTTTGAGATTATCTTTTCATCGGAAGAAGTCTTTTCCCCTCCTATAACTTATTTAAATACAAGTAACTATTCTTTCTTTAAAACATCTTGCATCACTCCTACTTTGGATCAAAGGTGAGAGATAAGACATGTAACCTCGAGGCAATTGTCAGAAGTAAGCGAGATAAGTAATGTTTTAAAGATGACTAAAAGGAAACATAGATATAGTTCAGTAATCTGTTACATCAGTATATAAATTGTTTTTATTTTTTATTATGGGCTTTGATATTGTGGAACCTTCACTGATATTATTTGACAAAACAGTATAAATACTTACTTACTTAATTATCTCAAAATTTGTATAAATCATTTAGAATTATGTTTGATTTACATCTTTTTTATAAATTCTATTTTCTATTTATTAAATAAATATGAAAATATTACATACCTATTGCCAAAAAAAATTTATTAAATAGAAAAAATGGGACAAGATTTTGCGATAGGACTAAATTAGATGATTATTATGGAAACCTATACTGCTACATTAAAGTCATAATAAAATTACTCAACATATAAAACTTACTTCTGCTCCTAATTCAATCAGAGTTTCTATTAATACTGCAGTCTGTACTGTCATATGAAGACTGCCAGCTATTCGAGCTCCTTTAAGAATCTTGCCAGGTGCATATTTACGACGACAAGCCATAAGACCGGGCATTTCTTTTTCTGCCAGCATGATTTCATTGCGGCCCAACTCTGCTAAGCCCAAGTCAGCTGCAATACGAAAAGTATGTTATGAAAATGAGAAAGATTAAGAGTAATTGATAGTAAAAGATTTATAATTATTTTTAAACAATATTGAATAATATGTCGTAATCTTTGTTATTGTTGGCATTGACGACACATGGGATTAAGATAACCTATATTATTATTCGAAATAACAAAAACAGCGGGCAATTTTACTTTATACTAGTAACTTTAAGAAAAATAACAATGTATTATTCAATTTACTTCATACAGCGTGCAAGTTTATTTAAAATACAATAATTTAGTTTACCTATTTTGTACGGCGGCTTCATTACGTGATTATAAAAAATAATCTGTAAAAAATAAGTATTTTGTTAAACGTATACACAATGATTTTAAATAAATTTAAGTTTAATTTTATATTTTATACAAATTTAGTACATCAAAATATCTAACCAAATCACCTTAGTTTCACTTAGTTTTCCAACCAACCCACAGGCCCACAGAACACAATTACTCTCTACCAAAGAGTATAGTAATTTGCTCTCTACTAACTAAACGTAGTGATTATATTCTCTTTGCTCTCTACTAAGAGATCCAGATCCACAGAGCCATTTTTTTTATAACTGCCTATACGGCTCTGGGTTCTAGCCACAGAAAACTAAATCTAGCCCTTCTGAGCCTGAAGTTACAATGTATAATTATCCTTCATAGTACACTGCTTCACAATATGTTTGTTGTGGTATTCAACATCTTTTAATGTTTTTTTTTATAGAATAAAATGATTAGAGAAAAGCTAAGTATAAAAATTATTCTTCATCGCGTTTAAAAATGAGGGTTCGCAATATAGGAGACGTTGCTCGGTCTTGAGTGTTGAACGTTGAGTGAGGACGCACGCTCGGCGACGGGTTGCATTCTCGAGGCGGCCACTGAAGCGGCGCGCTGCGCTCTCGGGGCTACCACCGCAGCCACAGGAGCGGAGCTTAGACCTTCTGTAGTTATGTTATCGAGGCTAATAGTTGAAGTTTTGTATGCTTTTTAAATTCAGCAGTAAATTGTTCGCTATGACAGACAGAGCCAAAAATTGTGCAATCGAAAAAGGGGTTGGGAACCTACCCGCACAAGTACTATGTATTCGATGCACTTTGATTCATCCCAATTTCAATGTTTGCCTAGTAAGCGTCGCAAATTAGTCTGTAATGCTTTACCAACATTATTGTTAACTGATGCTGTAAGTGTTATTCATGTTATGTACTTGTAAAAGGGATTGATTTTTGAGGCAACTCACTTCCACCAATTTTTGTTTTGGTACTTAGAGCCTTTTTTATTTCTGGTGTTCACGTATAACGATGCAAAATTACATCTCTTTAGAGTACCAATAGTCTCTACGCTAAGCCGCGGACAGACGGACAGATGGACGGACTTGGTGAAACTATAGGGGTTCCTTGTTGTTTTACCACGGAACCCTAAAAGACTTGTTGCGATGACCAAACTAAAGAATTCAGATGATTTTAATTGTTCGAGTGCGTTTTGCTTATGCTTGCTTTTTTTTTCGCTTAGGGAAACTATCGATGTAAAATATCGATATGGTAGCATCGCAATTAATTCGTCTGTCTTACACTCATAACTTTTTCTATGTTGATTGTATTTAACCTAAAAGTGTGCGTAAAATGTAACAGTGTTGAAGATTTAGATTTGTGTGTGCCATAATGACACAAAATTTTATTGAGTAGGTGTGCAGTACTGTCTATGTAGTGTTTCGCCCCGCGCCAAAAGAGACAGATAAACGTAGTGATTATATTCTCTTTGGAGACAGAGTTTTTTGTTCGTAGCATTAGGCGCATTACTCGTCCTTTGGTTGAATTGTCAAAGACAAGAACACTGTAAACTTGGCTGTGTGTCATAGAGGCAACCATTCCTGTGTTGTGTGAAGGGCTGTGACTCGAAATATTATAAAAAACTGTGCTGATATCCCTGCACAAGTTAGTCATTTATTAAGTTTCATTTACATATTTATACCAATTTCTAGTCTCAATTCATGTATATTATTGCAAAGCATGTTTTTACGTCCAATTACTCTGGAGGAGACAAAGGCATTAATAGTCAATTTAAAAAATTCTAAAAGTGAAGGATATGATGGTGTAAATACGAAAGTCATTAAACACTGCAAGGATGAACTATCGCCTATACTTACATATTTGATAAATTTATCATTCGAAGTAGGTGTTTTTCCAGAGTCATTAAAACTATCTTTGGTCAAGCCAGTGGCGTAGCGTGCCTTAGGCGGACCTTGTATCAAAATTTATTGGTAAAGATTTTTCACACAAGGAACAAAAACGCTCGCATTGAGTTAAAATAATAATAAATATATTGATTATAAGTAGAGATGGGCCGACTATGGTATTTGCCGACTAGCCGACTAATCGATTTTCAAATTGCCGATCAATCGGCCGACTAGTCGGCGATGCCGATCATTTTAATAGTAGCCTTTCGGAGGTATTCGGGCTATGTCGTCATCACTCGGCACCCTCGCGAATGCGTAGTGCGTACGAGCCATCGTGCGGCCACGCCGAGCGTGTTGTGATGTGAGCTATGACGTGTTTTGTTTACTTTTTAATCGTTTTGTGTATATTCGCTCTGCCGGTGTCGTTAAAATAAATAAAAGAACTGTGTGCTATAAGTCCTGTATACTTTATATTGTTTATTTACTTAAAATCTAAATCATATTGTCTTTCTTAGAAGCCAAACTAATTCGATTGTAATATTATATGCTAATTTACCCCCACCTCCTAGCTTCCTACACTATTTAAACCAAATCTTTCGATCCCTCAACATAATTCCATTCCCAAGTTCTCTGTATCAACTACTAGATTTTAAGTTAGTTTAAAAGTATTAATTAATTTATTTTTAAAAGAGTTTTTGTCTCTAACAACATGTGGGGTCAAAAATGTCGAAAAATCGCGAGTGTGGACATTCTTCGATGATGTTGAAGGAGAACCGACAAAATTGAAATGTAACCAGTGCCAGGGAATCATTTCACGCGGTGGTCAAGGTAGAAAAGCGAATACGACAAGTATGACAAATCACATAAAATATAAACACAACGAGTTGATGCCTCAATTGGCAGGTTCTATTAAAAGTAGTTCGAATGAAGTCCATTTGTCTTCACCTTCTCAATCGCAACCTGAGCCCTTGTCACCGACGCCAGTTCCATCAACTTCAGCGAGAGGCGAAGTATACATACAACAAACTATTCAAGATAGTGTAATGGTCCAGTGGTCGTTTCAGGACTCCCGATCAAGAGAAATAAGTGTTGCTATAGGAGAGATGATTGCCTTGGATAACCAACCTCTATCAATTGTGCAAAACAGTGGTTTTATCAGTCTAATGAAGAAGCTTAAACCAAAATATTATGTACTACCTAGTAGAAAGTATTTGTCAGAAAATATCATTCCCAACATTTATGAGAAAACTAAAACTGAAATACGATACGGAGTGCTCAGCGCTGCTGCTCTATCCATAACTACAAATTTGTGGACAAATATAAACAATAAGGAAAGTTTTTTAAGCTTTACAGCACACTGGTTGGATAACGATATGAAATTTCGTCACGCAGTACTCCAGATGAAACATTTTCCTATGTCTCACGACGCACATAATATAAAATTGCGTCTGGAAGAAATTCCTGCCTCATGGAAGTGCAGCCAAAATACACGCTGTCGTGCGAGATAATGGGAGGAACATTGCAAAGGCTATCGATGAATCGATTTTCAAAGCAGTTCCATGTTTTATTCATAATATGCAATTGGCAATCCACGACTCACTTAAAATTGACTATATAGCACAAATTCTTCAAAAATCGAGGCGTATTGTTTCTCATTTCAATCATTCAGCACCAGCTCAAAAAAAACTAAGTGCTATTCAAAAAGAACTTAATTTACCTTCACATCTTCTTGTTCAAGATGTTCCACAAGGTGGAACTCTTCTTATTACATGATGTTTCGCCTGTTAGAGCAAAAACGATTCGTTTCTTTGTACGTGACAGAAAATACAGTTAATTTTGAGAATTTATCGACCGAGGAGCGGAAGTTACTCGAAAAATGCATTACGCTACTAAAACCGTTTGAAGAGGTGACGAAGATAATTAGTTCCAGTTGCTCCTCGATATCTGATGTTATTCCTCGCCTAAAAATACTGGAAAAATATCTGAAAAACTATACAGACGAAGACGAAAATGAGCAATTAATGGAAATGAAAACTGTATTGCAAAAGGGCTTGAAAACTAGATTCAGAAATTTGGAACAGAATATATTATTTTCACTTGCAACTTTGCTCGATCCTAGGTACAAACTACAATTTTTTGATAATGAAAATATAGTATCAGTAAGATCACAGTTTTTGCTGGAAGCCTTAAAGAACAGTATGAATGATGATGATGACAGCGACCTAAATAACGACGAGACCAATACCCAAAATCCTAACTCCGAAATGACAGCCCATCGCAACTTTTGGGGAGTTTACCAAGAAATGGTCACGCGAAAAGTGCACAATATTGATAACGAAACATCTAGTTCAGCTCAAGAACTTCATTCTTACTGCACATTGTCAGTCTTAAAGTGAACTGAAGATCTATTTAAGTGGTGGCATGAGAACAGTTCTAGATATCCTGAAATGGCTCGTATAGCTAAAGTATATCTATGTTGTCCCGCCAGCACAGTTTATAGCGAGCGTCTCTTTTCGGAAGCTGGTAATGGTATATGAGACAAAAAGGAACCGCTTACTTCCAGATCGCGCCGAAATATTGACATTTTTGCATCATAACTTGCCACTAATTAAAAAAAAGATATTTAAGTACTTTTTAAGCATTCATTAGCACTAAACATCTTGTTGCCAATTTATTTTAATATTGTACAATGATTCCACCACACTATTTTTTATATTTTATTATTCTTAATAAAGACTAACTAAATTTAAAGTAATACTATGACTCTATGATACCTTGAAAATGTTATTAAGGTACCTATATTATTTTGTTTTATTTGTTATGTATGTGTCATTGATTGATGATACTTAATTTCTGACTGATTCTTAAATTCCTTATAATATGGTAACAGATTAATAATTAATATAATAAAGCGCAGCTAGGTAATTATGATAAAAACAGGTAGCAGCTAGAGCACAGCAGATTAATGAAAAAGTATAATAAAAAACAATTATTAGGAATAAATGTTGGTTTAATTTTTTTGCTAACCACCGATTATAATCGGCATATTTTGCCGATTAGTCGCCGACTAAAAGATGCCGAATAGTCGGCTATCCCGACTAGTCGGCCCATCTCTACTTACCCTATATGCCGAAGATATAGCCCTTATGGCAGAATCGTTGGAGGACTTAAGCACTATGCTCAATGACCTCAATAGTGTCTCCCAACGGATAGGTCTTAAGATGAACATGGACAAAACAAAGACCATGTGTAACGTCCATGTCACACCTATGCCGGTAATTGTTGGGAGCACTAAGCTCGAAGTTGTTGACGAGTATGTTTACCTGGGACAAATATTCCGACTAGGTAAGTTCAATTTCGAGCGAGAGGTCAATCGACGGATTCAACTCGGTTGGGGAGCGTTCGGGAGATTACGACACATCTTCTCGTCAAGTATATCTCAAAACTTGAAAACAAGATTGTTCAACCAGTGCGTGTTGCCAGTGATGACTTATGGATCTGAGACGTGGTCCTTCACTGCTGGCCGTATGAGGAAGTTCAAGGTCGCAGCGAGCTATGGAGAGGACTATGCTTGGAGTTTCTCTGCGTGATAAACTTAGAAATGAGGATATCCGCAGTAGAACCACAGTAACCGTCATGGCCCAACGGATTAGTAAGCTGAAGTAGCAAAGGACCGGCCATATAGCTCGAAGAATCTACAACCGATTGGAAAGCAAGGTTCTCGTGTGGTAGCCTCGTACTGGTAGGCGAAGTGTGGGCGGCTCTCCTTAAGATGGAGTGACGACCTGGTAAGACATGCAATAAGTCGATGGATGCGGGTGGCTCAAGACCGTGCTTTGTGGCATTATTTTGGGGAGGCCTTTGTTCAGCAGTTGACTTGTGAAGGGCTGTAATGATAATGATGATGAATAGAATAATTTAGCGAAATAAAGTCCGGTAAGCATGTTTAGCACTTTTTGTTTTATTTGGGGGTGCTTGATAGAAAACCGCCCTGGGTGCCAACCAACGCTACGCCGCCACTGCCTACTAGATATTCGCCGCTTCTCTGTCTAACTGATGACCCTGCCAGTCGTGAAAACGAGACAAAGCGAATATCGAGTGCGTTTACCGTTAGCTGTCTGGTTGCTAACATAATAGCGAACGCCAAAATTTTAAGTTATTATTTTAAATAAAACTATTATAACATGGTAAAGTCTATCATTTTGCGTAAATAAAACGCGTGCTGATTTTTAATAAAATAGTTTTAAACTCTCGGACTTAAGTCGATCGCTGGCAACTATAACTGCAGAAACGGTAATCAAATTATGCTTCATATCGATATCTAAAAACCGTTTTTAGATATCGATATGAAAATGTAACCGTTATCATAAAAAAAACTGATAACGCCCATGTCTAGCACTATATTTAGAAAGACTCGACTTCAGACAAGTTTGTTACAGCACTCGACGACGTGTTCCTGAGAAATGTTAGCACGGCTGGTGTATAAGGCATCGCCAGTGCTGTCGCCTACATAACAATGAATGTTAATGGAAATATAAAAAAAGAAACATATCATTGATATGATATACGTGGTAGAGCCACGCTGCAGCTATATTAGTTGTACCACGAATGAGTCGGCTCGACCGGTGTGAAATTAACGTTGCTGTGTTTCGTATGGTGAGTGTAGAGAACCAGAGACCCTTTTTACTGGAGAGGCATTCCATCTTAGTCCTCAGGGGTGACAACGCATCTGCATTTTGATTCTTAATCGAGGATAAATGTAGAGATGTCTATGGGCCACAGCATCCACTTACCACCAGGTGGCCTGTGTGTTCGTTTTTCATCCTTATTCAATAAAATAAAAAAGTAGCCGTGGTAAGCCGACATTGGGACATCGTAAACGTCAGTGCCCCCATGACTATGGGTGCTGTAACATACTCGAAACATCAGGAACATAAAATGAGCTACAATACGGCCGACGTATCTTGGCGAGTCCGACCTTCGCGCAGAAGGTTGCGCAATAGCTTTTTTAAGGAACAAAATGGTGGCATGAGGCGACGTACGGGGGGCGGTGGTCTAGGCTAGAGATTGACCATAAGTAAACACAATCGACCCTTTAGTCATAAAATATCGCAATCGATTAGTTTTATTTAGAAGTTATTGATTTTTGTTTATATAAGATATTAAACGAAATAGATTTACAAATATAGTGAATTTTGTTGATAATAAACAAGATTTCGACTTAAATAAAAAAAAAACTAAAAACATATTATTTTCTCAGCTGAAAGACATAATGTACTTAAATATCAATTATCTATTAACGTCTTCTTGAGTAACGACTATTTGAGAAAATTTAGAACCTCCTTATAAATTGCAAATAAATATATTTTTATGTCTTAATTTTAATCGATTTGAATAAAAATCGATTAAACAACACCCTCAGGCACGCGTGTTGGACATCCCTTTCTGGTTACTTCGTAAAGCTTCGTGCTTATTCGGCAATGCTCGGTACACGGTAATATTTCTCAGTCACACGTTAGCATTGGTGTCGTGTTCGTGTCGCTATCTCTGTCTTGAGCACAGTCGGTTACAAAAGTTTTCGTTGTTATTGTTGTTTTTTTTTATTAATAGTGTTAAGTTTGTTTTGTTTGTTTTATTTGTTTTATTTGTTTTATTGCAAGTGTCAGTTAGCACTTATATTATTCGCCAAACATGCCACCAAAACATAACAGTGTGTTAAATCGCCAGGCGAGAAAAATTATTTACGATTTAACGCAATATATGAAAAAAGAAAAAGAAGAAGGCGTAAAAGATGTCGATAAAGTTTATTTAAGAGTTGCTAACGCAACTGGTGTGTCCCAACGCACAGTACAGCGGATCGCAACTGAAGGCAATATTTCGGGCTTACTTTCAGTATTCCACACGCCTGGTAAAAAGGTCTAGATCAAAACCTATTACTGATATGGATAATTTTGACCAGGGAGTAGTAAAAAGATGCATACACAACTTCCACAAAACTGAAAAAGAAATGCCGACGATAAACAAATTACTAGCGAAACTCAAACGGGATATAAATTTTCAAGGTGGTAAAACGAGCTTAAAGACAATTATCAAAAACTTGGGTTTGAAGTGGCGAAAGACCGAAACCAATAGAATGGTTCTTATAGAAGACCGACATTCGCCTGAAAAGGATCTTGTACTTGAAGGCAATGAAAAATACAGGGACGAAGGCGACCAATTGTATTCACTGACGAGTCGTATGCCCTCATCACATACAAAAGGTAAGGCGTGGTCAGATGGTTCCGCTCAAGGACTAAAGCCCGATATCAAAGGTCAGCGGATAGTGATGGTACACGCTGGGTCAGAAGCAGGGTTTGTTCGAGCGCGCTACTAATGTTCAAATCTGGCAGCAAAACCGGAGACTATCATGATGACATGAATTTCAAAAATTATGAAATAGTTCGGACCAACTGATTCCAAATTTGAGCCCTAACTCGGTGGTGGTTATCGATAATGCTCCGTACCACAACAAATTAATGGATCCTGCCTACATCTAATGACAAGAAGGCAAAATGGAATCGTGGTTATTAGAAAAGGGTATACCATATGAAAAGGACATCGTAAACCACAACTGCGATCTAATAAAAAAACAAAGGCGTGAATAAAAATACGTAATAGATGAAATGTTTAAACAAAACAACCACGATGTCCTTCGTTTACCCCATATCATCGATTTAAACCCCATCGAGATGGTGTGGGCTGCCATTAAAGGGCACGTAGCCGCTAAAAACGTCGACTGGGCGTAACCGGACAATGGAGCTCATACAAGAAAAAGTAAATTTAATGGGTCAGAATGAATGGAGTGCTTTATGCAGAAAAGTGCAAGAGGTCGAACATGACTATAGGAAGAGCGACCATATTATTGACGAAATGACGGATCAAAAAGTCGTGGATGCCCTTATTAGTTATTACTGTATGTATGTAATTACTCTAAGCTCATACAACATGTGTATGCATGGAGAGAACTGAGTCAATATACTTGTCTCACTTTTTCTAATTTAATTTTCAAATAAGGCAAAAGAGAAACACTATGACAGAAGTGGTGTAATTTATACCACCTCGTGAGTATCAGCAGTATCTTCTGATAACAACACAAAATGATTAATAAAATACTGCTAACCCACTTGCTATGAAAGGAAATTATGGCAAATATTTCTATGAGGCAATCTATGGACAAGGACTATGTTCAGCAGTGGAATTTGATATATTCTGTTTTTATTAGTGATCGATGATGATGGATAATATTTTGAAGGAGCAGAGAGGACAACGTGTAATACGATTTACTAAAGCACGGTCGCGGAGCAGGATTTTTTTTATTGCTTTGCATTTTTAAACTTAATTCCCATCATAAAAGTTTTATTTCTATTGCAACTAAGATAGTTTTAGGACCTTTTGAACAGTATTTATGATCCGAAAACAGTGTTTATTAAGTTCATATTTGTATGAATTGAAATAATTTGAAATTCTTCCTGCTCCGCGATCACGTCATAGTTGTTGTGGAGTGAGAAAAGGCGGTAGATCATGGCTGTGCAGCGATATTTATACTATCGTAGCATTGCTCTGTTTACGTTCCAAGCAAACTCTGTGTCGATTAGACAAATATAAATAAATAAAATATTTCAAAAGGCACTTGGTTACATGTTTACAGTTATTATT
>JAGSMP010002284.1:0-60033 GCA_029286625.1 Parnassius orleans
CCTTATTAGTTATTACTGTATGTATGTAATTACTCTAAGCTCATACAACATGTGTATGCATGGAGAGAACTGAGTCAATATACTTGTCTCACTTTTTCTAATTTAATTTTCAAATAAGGCAAAAGAGAAACACTATGACAGAAGTGGTGTAATTTATACCACCTCGTGAGTATCAGCAGTATCTTCTGATAACAACACAAAATGATTAATAAAATACTGCTAACCCACTTGCTATGAAAGGAAATTATGGCAAATATTTCTATGAGGCAATCTATGGACAAGGACTATGTTCAGCAGTGGAATTTGATATATTCTGTTTTTATTAGTGATCGATGATGATGGATAATATTTTGAAGGAGCAGAGAGGACAACGTGTAATACGATTTACTAAAGCACGGTCGCGGAGCAGGATTTTTTATTGCTTTGCATTTTTAAACTTAATTCCCATCATAAAAAGTTTTATTTCTATTGCAACTAAGATAGTTTTAGGACCTTTTGAACAGTATTTATGATCCGAAAACAGTGTTTATTAAGTTCATATTTGTATGAATTGAAATAATTTGAAATTCTTCCTGCTCCGCGATCACGTCATAGTTGTTGTGGAGTGAGAAAAGGCGGTAGATCATGGCTGTGCAGCGATATTTATACTATCGTAGCATTGCTCTGTTTACGTTCCAAGCAAACTCTGTGTCGATTAGACAAATATAAATAAATAAAATATTTCAAAAAGGCACTTGGTTACATGTTTACAGTTATTATTCTCTATAAAACCCGTAATAAGTCTAGGGATAATTTGGTAGAAATATATCGGCTGAATTTAAGTAGATTTCATACTGACCTTTTTAACGATATATTTTAACTTACCACGATAGTACAAAATTCATCATTATTCAACTGCGTTATTGTTGTAACGTTCATTAATATAATTAATAATTAAGTATTATACGAAATAGTATAGTATAGTATAGTATGCTATAATAAAATCCTTAATTTTACTAAGTCATAGGCTAAATGAATTTATTGATAACGTTTTTGTCTCGCTAATGGCACATCGATTAAGGTGTCTATGGAATGAGAAAACGGCAACAACCTTGTAATAGAAAAAAGGTGAGAATAATACAGCTATGCATTAAAGTGTTAGTACTTAATATATATCCACAAAAATATCATGAGTAATACCGTGGGCGTAATATAGCTTAGTTATTGCAAAGTCATTAGAATTAGAACAATAAAATTCACCACGATCAATTGTTTTAATAATATTTGAAAACCAGCACAGCTTGCATTTGACCCCTTTTTTATCGTCGAGCCTAGCCAAAATTTAGGTCACTATTCATCTTGCAATTTATTGGGATCCTATTTCATTTCTTTTTATTATTAGACAGAGACACTGCTTTAACACAGTTTATAGTCTTTAAACTGTGGCTTTACTATGGTAGCACAGGGGCGGAGCACTTTCTTGGTTCTTTTCCTAAAATAAAATAAATAGGAATGTATTATAGTTAATATAATAATACGAGGGGAACCGGCATCGCTACAATTGTTAGTTGACATTTAAGTAAGATTGTTTAAATTTTAAAATTAATTAACTGGATATGATATTATGTTGAAACCTTTTTGAAAAAGATAACCTATTATGAAAAATCAACTGACGCAGCTATTGTCAACGCAAACATCATCATTAAAATGTTTACTTTAATGACAGCAAAAACATAACAATCCCCGAAGGTGATTCCCGCATAATCACGTGCTGCTGTTGCCGTGACATCTCACGGTTTTTAATTTGCTGATTCAGTGGTTAACGAACCGTGTAGGTAAATGTAGAACTAATAACATCTAAATATACAGAGTGCTCGAAAAACGACCGTGCAATATATACGCGGTACGGGGTAAAGCCATGCTGCAGCTATATTATGATTGTACCACGAATGGGTCGGCTCGACCGGGGAAGGACCACGCTCTCACAGAATACCAGCATAAAATAGCAGATCAATGCTGCTGTATTTCATATGGTAAACGTGGATAAACGATGAAGTTTTTTGCTGGAAACGAGGTATTCCATCATGGTCCTCATAGGTTACAACATATCTGCATTTTGATTCTTAATCGAGGATAAATGTAGATGTCTATGGACCACAGCATTCACTTACTTTATAAAAACCTACCTTATTCTATAGAAAACCGTTTAGACCCTCTCTCTTCGAAGCTAAGAATATTGTTATAAAATATAAATTGGTGAACAGGTGAATCTCAGGTGAAATGTAGCGCTGCCATCTTTATAATAGATCCAACAATTGCCGACAGATGGCGCTGTTTAAATAAAGCTTAATGATACTTCTAAAAAAATATTTTCGTCAATAAAATGACAAAAATTTCTATTTTGTTATTGATTATTGACAAGCAAATTTAAAGAATATTATGCTCTGTTCTACTCTTTGTGGAACATGCTTTAAGCTTGTTACAGGTTTATATTTTTAATAATATACGTATATTATTTATTATTGTACTCGTATGTTTTATCATCACTAACAGCGCTTCACAGTTGCCATAATAATCATTGGCTAACTATAAAATGACATTATAAAAGAAACATACGGAGTTTCTTTTCCCGGTTTTTTCTCCGATCAGAGGAAGGAACCTCATATTGAATAGATTTACATACATTAAGAGAATTACTTTCAATAAATTAACTTCCGCACTAAATTTAATATAGGAAATATTATGTTTTGTATATATGCCTATGCATATTAAGACTCAATTAAAGTAAAATTTAAGCTCACTCAGAAATGAGAAGAGGCATGTGCCCAGCTTCGGGACGTTTAAAGGCAGTAACTTTAACTTTTTTAAATTTCTTAATATTTTTGAATCTTTTCTAAATGAGGTACCTTCCTCCGATCGGAGAAAAAGTTTATTGTTTTTTATTTTAGAATATAATATGGGTTTTAAAAAAGAATGTAATGAAACGGAATGTGATTTATTCTTTATAGATTACTGGCTGTTTCCCGCGACTTTACCCGCGTGTAATTTATTACCCTAATTCTTTTTCTAAAATAAAAGTAGCCTAAGTTACTCCTTATAACATCTGCTATCTGTCAGTGAAAGTCCCGTCAAAGCCGTTTCGGAGATTAGCCGGAACAAACAGACAGACAGACAAAAATTTTAAAAATTGTGTTTTTGTTATAAGTACCGTATATTCTTTAACATGCATTTAGTAAAAAGCTGTTATTTTAACATTACAAACAGACACTTCAATTTTATTTATTTTTATAGGTTACATAACGTAAACACCATAGATAAAGAATATTCTTGTACTATTTATCTATTCTGTGCTATCGGGCAGGCTTAGATGGTTATTACTTATTACCAGGTTTTTATAACCTCACTTTCGTGTCTGTCTGTTCGGGTAGAATTTATTAATTGATTTTAAACTAACTTCCCGATGAGCTAGAGACTTGAAATTTTGAACATAGCTCAGAATGCTGACAGATGATAATAAAAAAAAACAAAAAAAATACATACATAAACACTCACGCCTGTCACCCAGAGGGGTAGGCAGAGACTACGGACTTCCATTTGGCACGATCCTGACACACTTCTCTCGCCTCCTTTACATCCATATATCTACGCATGCACGCTCGTCGGTTAAGGGTACAACAAAAACAAGTTTTTTGAAAATCAAGTTTTAGCTAATTTGTCATGATCAAGATTGATTTCATATTCAAGAACGTCATGAATTTATTTATAACCAGTTTTATTTGAGGAGCTGGCGAACAAACCGGTGTAATTACGCTTTTGAGGAGCTGGCGAACAAACCGGTGTAATTACGCTTTTGGTCAAAATGCTTTTTTTTTCTAATCCGGAGGTTTTTGACCCGCTGAATACGAATCTCAACTTATTTCCAAGCAGAATGGCCTAAAATTGTGTTAAAATTGCATCCAAAGTTCGTGGTTTCAATCATAACGGCATATTTACAATAAAGTTTCAATTCAACATCTTTGAATAAGTCAGCACGTTTTCGTTCAAAATGGAATAACTTTCATACAAATTTGTAAAATGTCAATCAAAGTGGATTAAGTCACACATTTTTTTTTGTTTTTGGACTTTTAATGCTGTTTGCAATACAGCAAACACGCAAAGGTGTAACGTAAGTAGGATCGGCTTTGATTAATCACTTGAACTCTGGACTCCAGGAACATAACGAATTTGCGTCTTTTCGCAGATGGCTGTGGAGGCCAAAGTAAAAATTCATAGATTATTCACGCAATAATGTTCTGGTTGCGAAACCAAACCTCCACAAGTCTAAAGGATGTGACCATCACTTTGCCCGTACGAGGATACTTGTCTGCTGATTAAGATGGTATAAAGAATTTTAGGTAGCCTACACGAAAACAATGATGATGAAAGGGAAGATAATGAAAGAGAATGTCAGGACGATGGGCACGACGAATTGGGAGGAAAAATACATATAGCTCAGTAGATATTTTAAGAAGGAATAAAGATAATATTTTTGTTAAGAAGTTTAGTATTATTAAACAGTAGTGAATTAACTTTTTGAACTGACTTATGTTTAAATTGACCTCATCTAACTCACAAACAACTTATTGCTTGCAATTAAAATGGGCTAATTGCAGCCTTGTAGCAATGAATACGTAATAATTGCATCGGTCGCAAACGAAACGGCATAATTACATTTTTTTAAATTAAAATTCTTCCGTTGTATTAGAGATAGCTATCTGGATTTAACATAAATCAAGTTACAAACTCTATGTGGGTTAGTAAAAAACCAAACCAAAAGTTCACTGTAAGTACCTATGTCATTCAGTTTTTTACTGCTCCTGTACAATTTACTTTCATGTAATTATACCATTTTGTTCGCCAGCTCCTTTTTCTCAATTTAGGAAATTATTTCGTTTTAAACTTATCAGTGATTAGGTACTGATTACAATATTTACTAATCTTTATCTATCTCATTCGTGAAGTTTTGTTGAAAACTTATGTCTGTGGTTCAAATGTTTAATATAAATATTTTAAAAAAATGTTTAAAAATAAGAACTTAATTCAAAGTGTTACCATAATTAAATATATTATCTATTGCCGAATGTTTTGATTGATTCACCTTTATTGTAGGTGAATCACACACACAATATATAGTCTGTCAAAAAGTACCAGGCATTATTAATACACATAATTTTTGCTCAATTATATGTTTTTCTGTGGTCGCTTTTAAAGGCCGGCAACGCATCTGCAATTCCCCTGGTGTTGCAGTTGTTTATGGGCGGCGGTAGTCACTTAACATCAGGTGAACCGCATGCTCTTTTGCCCCCTCTCCTATATAAAAAAAAACCTCAACTTGACGTATAATTTGTCAGCGTTTTTTCCAGTATTCAAATTATTTTTATAGGCGCTTTCCGGTACTTCAAATGAATTATGTTGTATGAGCTCAACGGTTACAAAGTAATATGTCGAACGTGGTAGAGACACGTTGCAGCTAAATTATGGCTGCAGGCAGCACGAATGAGTCGGCTCGACCGAGGAAGGACCACATAGCAACGTACAAAATAGCAGCTTAATGCTGTGTTTCGTATGGTGAATGTAGAGAAAAGTTTATCTATATATTAGGTATATTAAGTTATTTCACTGGTAACGAGGCAAAAAAATATCTTAGTTCTCAGGAGTGACAACTTACTTGTAGTTACGTTTTGGTTTTTAATCGAGGATAGCTTTACGTGTCTATGGACCACAGCATCCACTTATAACATTTTTAACACAATTGAAACACATTTGTTTATTGCATATTGTATAAAAGCCAACCATTTTTTGAATAAATAAAACGTACTTTAAATTGAGATGTTTCTAGTTATTTATCTTTCAATGTCTAAAATAAACGTATTTCATAATGTTAAAATTAAACGCGATTAAATCTGTAAAAAATAGTTTTATTCAATGTGTAGTATTCGCTTAAATACATCATTATACGATCCTGTACGGACTGGACACAGCAAAGAAGTTAAAATTAAATGTGATAAAATCCGTGGAAATTGTTTATTCAATATGTATCTTTTTACTTTATAAAATCTCCCAAGCTCTGTCTGCCCTGGAGCCAATGTGTATGGCATGATTTAAGACGGACATGCTTTTGAGCGACTCTCAATCATTTAATCATTGCACGTGCATAAATGCATAGATAACCAAGGTGCCTAGATTACTTTTTATTATGTATAATGGTATTAACTAGGATGTAAACAAAATAGTTGACATATCGCGGTCATTTTAGATAATGTAATAGAAATACGTTTTACGTTTACGCGAACACTACACATTAAAATAAAACTAGTTTTACGGATTCTATCGCGTATACTATTGACTTATTTTATATTTCCGACGTTTCGAGCACTTAACAGCACACATGGTCACGGGGGACTGAGGTTCGACGTCTCAATGTCATAGTTAACCATAAATTACAAATTATTAAATTGTTTTAAATAAAATTGTATTAATTGATTAAAAGTGAAGTATGTTTCAATGGAAGCATGCTTCAAGATGTAGCCAATCTTGTTAGTGATACCTCTGCCATATCGCAGTACAGCAGGCACATGCTCGACTGTGGTCGGTCGGCATCGTTCACTGTGACGTAGGCGCGGGATCCGAAGTTCGTTGTCGTGCAAAACTTGCTTCTTGCTTGACGTGTTGTAGCTCGGCGGCCAGGTGTTTACTGTCACAGATCCCTCATGCTCTCTGAAATAGGTTGCTGCATAAATCAATGCAAACATTACATACTACAATTAAATCGAGAAGTATTTATTTAAAATAATAAACAGTAGGTATCATTAACTAAAGTAATTTCGCCTTCTATATGCAGGACTTTTCTATGTCGATTACGCGGAGCATGATTTCCCTAACAATAAAAATCCTCACTTTTCGACTGAAAGAATACGTTCAGATTCTCATTATCGTTAGGATTTTCACCCTGTTTGTCATTGAAATGATTCTGTAATAAACGAAAATTATTCCTGTAGTCATTTTTGTGAACGATTTAATTCCGGTCAGCTTTACGGGTCGTCTAAGGCAACTTGGATTCCGTGATGGATCGTTGCGGGCGCAAATGCAGAAAGCGGTGCTCCTCGATACCGCCCGCATCGTTCGCTGATTTCTTCGCCTTTCTCCCTAACCCTAGGCCATTTCGTCAACCCTGCGTACTTCCATTTGGTTAGGTTTTATCTTTTTATTTAATTATATTTAATTGCATATTATATTCTATTAAGTATATGTTTTATTATATCTTATTTAAGTTTATATTATATCTTTTTATAAGTATCAGACCAAACAACACAAATCCGACGAAATTTTTTTCACAAAATATCCTCCTGACCGAATTTCTGTCATGACGCCGTTAGTGTCAACGGAGATAGCCATCTGCGTGGGCCAGGACCATATTGCACGTGTGTGCGAGCAAGCACAGGTGCACTTTCAATCCGACACAACCAGAGAGAGAGATCCAACAGCTTTACTTGCTTTCCGTGGCACTGAGTTGAAATTGAGACTTTTATAGAATAAGGGTTACAAACGAGTACACAGACCACCTGATGATAAGTGGATGATGTGGTCCATAGACATCTACATCTATCCCCGGTTAAGAATCAAAATGCAGATGTTTTGTCAACCCTGCGGACTAAGATGGAATGCCTCTTTGCAGTAAATAGGGTCTCCGTTCTCTACACCCACCATACGAAACATAGGGTATTTACTCATCATACGAAACATAGTAGCATTGAGCTACCATTTTACGCTGGTTTTCTGTGCGAGCATGGTCCTTCCCCGAGCGAGCTGACCCATTCGTGCCACAACCACGATATAGCGGTAGCATGGCTCACAAACGTGAAATACGGCCAAATTCTGACACCGGCTGGTGCTGAGAATGTTTTGACAGAACAACCCATTACTGATTTTGCCCCAACCCGGGTTAAAGCGCGGGACCGCATGACTTACGACTACTTGACCAACGAGGCAGTCGTTACGTTCTAAGGCGGTTCTCATGTAAATGATTACATCCGCATGACGCGACTGACGCGACGCTACGTTGCGTATACAAAGTCGATCCAATTACATAGAATTCATACGAAACCTGAGTACCTTATTCAACACAAACTCTATATTTGAATGATGACATGAGACATGACATGTGCGTATGCAGCAAAAGTACCTTGGCCTCGGTCCTAGCTCAATGTAGAGCGTCTCTAAGTACCAACCAAACAATTTATATATAATATATTTTTATGTTCAAATAGACTTAAAAATATAAATATAAAAAACACCGTGTAGCGGTGTGAGAATATCCACTACCCCATTCCAGCAGGGCTAGCATGGAGACAATTTATCCCAGGGTCGCTTAGTTTTATCCACCCTTAGAGCATGGGCACACCGGTGGATATAATATCCACAGTAGATAAAATGGGAGATAGACTTAGACTTAGATAGATTTTTTTGTATGAATATAAACTTCAACCCACGTCCAATGAACTAGGATAAAATTGTCCCATTTAAATGTCAAAAAGCATAATTTTTATCTTTCATTTGGCCCCATGCTACGGACGGGGATATATGTCTATTGTTATGTCAAACGGGGATATACTCCCGTTTGACATAACAAGATAATTTTATCTCTTATCAGTGGATATAATCAGGGATAAAATTTTGTCCCCGCCCATGCTAGCCGGGCTGATATAAAAAGCGACAGAAGGGGAAAAACCTAGAGATAGGTAGCGGCGTCTTACAAATAACAACTAACATAATATAAAAACTGCAGTTGCCAACCCGCTTTTTTGAAGAAACGAAAATTTTATAAAATAAATGGTGTTTGATTATCATTAATATACCTGTCCAGGCGAAGCCGGAGCGTGGTTAGCATATTATATAATTTAAAGTTTAAAATTTTCCATAACTTAGACATTTCTAGTTTCAAAATATCTTCACATGTACGTACTTTCTGTTATCATGCTTTTATCGTATCTATTCTTTAAAATATACGTCACTGCTATCCGGGCTGAGTTATAGAACGATGAGTATGACTAAGCCAAATTTTGTGTTTATTTAAATGAATCTTCAAGTAAATAGGAATTTGCCCTTTGTGTTTAAGATAAGAATATCTGTCATTTTAGTTTGCTACAGGATTATGTTATTACGCCGTCGTTATATTATCATGTTACGCTTGATGATAAATGAAAACTGAACAATCAGAATATTATTTAGTTTATTCTCATCATCATCATCATCATTACAGCCCTTCACAAGTCCGCAGCTGAACAAAGGCCTCCAAAGAATGCCACAAAGCACGGTCCTGAGCCACCTGCATCCATCGACTTCTGCATGTCTTACCAGGTCTAGTTAGTTAGTTTTAGATTATTCTCATTTGTAAGGATATCTTACTATTGGTTAAAATTGCATAAAAATCATTCCTACTGGAAGCCCCTTTGTAAATTGTAAGTGCAAATGTCTTGAATGCTCGCAGATACAATTGTCTTTTCTACCGACTTCAAAAAGGAGGATGTACTCAATTGGACTGTAAATGTTCCTTTTTTTATGTGTGTTACCTCATAACTTTGTTTTATGTGAACCGATTCCGATGATTCTTTTTTTATTTGAAAGCTGGTGCTTCTCATGTAGTCCTTTATAAATTTGATCAAGGTCTGACCAATAGTTTTTGAATTATCCTTAATAATATATTGAAGTCGGTTGTACAAAATTTTTAGTTATTTAATCGACAATTCTAAGAACTGGTAGGGTTCTTTTCCTGTGAGTTAGAGTAAGTACTACCTTCTTATATAGTAGCGCTTATAACGGTAAAGTAAATCTACCATTAAGAACAGTGCACCATATGTTCCGGTTTAAAATGCATCAGAAACTGTATAATTCATAGGCTGTGAGGCATTCAATCTTAGTACTTATGAGTGACCACGACTCTGTGGTTTATTTATGTTTGAAATTTAAAGTATTGCATTGGTAAAGTAAATGAAAAATGAAATACACCACACTATATTTTGCAAATGGATCTTAGTTGTAAACTTTGTTCTTTATCTTAAACCTGGTATAGATATACAGGGTTGTTTTTCAAAGAGTTGTCAAATTTTAAATATAAGTTCAAATATAAACAATGATATACCGTTATTGCAGTTTTTGAAAATACGAGTAAATAAGGCTTCTGCTTTTGTTTGAAATTATCCCAAATTGAATGTGATTTGGGCAACAACGTTTTTGCAACCGATCGACCCTTACAGAGCGTGCGCAGTAAAATCAATAATGCCACACATTTTGAATTTAAAGATAAAACAAAAAAAATTAAAACATTTAAACCATTTTAGTAAAGCATTGCAAGTGTGAGTTAACGCTTTTCCTAAAGAATGATTCTATCGTTACATAATTTTCTTTATTTGTCATGGCATAGATATATGTATATATATGTATATAATAATATGTATATATTTATATATTTAATGTATTTACGTAGATTTATGTATTTGTATTAATATATTTACATTTGTATGATATAATATGTATAGAATACCTTCTATATATTATATATATTTTGGTTTATTCGAACTTCGTTACATTTTTTCTCATTAGTTTACTTTTGCTGCACTACCTCCCATATGTTTATCCCTGCTTAGCCTAATGGTTGACTGGGAGAGAATGCCTTAAGCCATGTTAAGTCCACCATAATGTACGATTTAATTTTTTGTGCATAAAAGTTTAAATAAATAAATAAAAAGGACAGAATTATTGAGATTTTGTTTTAATAAATTTTTCTTCACCATTTGCATATACAGTGAAACCTGGATAACTGGGACCTTAAGGGACCTGCAAATTTGTCTCACTTATTACTAGTGTCTCAGATATCCAGGTATAAATAAATATCTGTCTCATTTACAGAGGGTTCCATTAATAGAGGTGAGAATAGAGGTTATTTTAGTTATAGAGGTGATTATTAAATAAAATAACGTATTTTGTAAACATTATACATGAGTTGTAATCTTTCACAAATCAATACTTCAATATATAGTATCTTTTCAAATAAACATCTGGACGATAGCAAAATCAAACTAAAACAGAGGTCACTTTTTACAATTAGCAAGTGCGGAGTTTGTGGGTAGAATAAGAATTAGTAAACAAAACGGTACACAAAATATAGTCTCAGTAAAAGAGGTCAAGTATACTCGCTGTCTCAATTATAGAGATAATTATGATGAATAAAATCGAAAGAACTAATACCTAAAATCTAGTCTCAGTAAAAGAGGTAAAATACACTCGCTGTCTCAATTATAGAGGTAATTACGACGATAAAATCGAGAACTAATCCCAGATATAGAGGTTTGTTTTGTCCCACTAACAGAGGTAATTCAGTGCTAAGTGTCGGGATCTAAGCATGAGTTCCAGCTATGGAGGTTTCTCACTTATCCAGGTCCCACTTAACCAAGTTTTACTGTATTTTATTCTGAACCTTTCTGCAAATTTGGCCGTTATTAAAATACTGCCTAAAGTCTACAATTTTAACTCCCTAGGTATAGTCTAGAATATATATATATAGATTTGCCTTAAAAAGTTCACGAATCGGAAGAAAATATTAATTGCACTTTCAAGCATAGGATATGAGTAACTTACAAGACATCTTCAAAAGCTTCCACATATGAAATGAAATGAAAGCTCCTTACAACCTCTTTTTCTCGACGTAATAAATTAAAATTTCGTTTATCAAACGTCAACATGTTTTACAATCTACTACCGTTTCATAATGAGTTTCCTTTGCATAATATATTATATGCGCATAAGTTATAAAAATTTCACGTTATATAAAACATCTTGAGTTTATAATCGTCCCTAACTTACGTTAGTCGGCCATTATCCGGTTTACTCATAAAGTGCATTCCACTTAAGAATATATATTAAAAATGAGTTCGTAGGGAAGTCCGTTTTCATCTACATCCGTTCTGTTGTAGGTCACGAAGAAGGTCAGAAATTGAGTATTTATTATACTTACATAACTAATTAGTATAAATTCTTCATCAGCTCTAAAAGTCTACAGCTGCAAAAATATTTCTCTTGTTGTAGTAACTGTTGGTCACATTCGCCATGCTTGTATAGGGCGCCATACGACAGTGGTGACGACATTAGAAATGGCGTATGGTAAGAGAAGTAATAGAAAAATTCTAGATAGTTTCATAAAGTTAGAGATTAAGACTTTACTCAAAACTTCTAAAAGCCTAATGAGCCTGGTTAGTTAAGGAACTTTGCTGAGACAAAACGTCATTACAGACGTGATGTAAAACCTTCGTCACAATGTGCACGTCTAAATTATTATTAAGAATTTTATTACATTCTCGCCAATCTTTGTTTTGAAAAAAAGGTTTAAAATCAATATATTATGTTATTATTAATTTCTACATTAAATATTTTCTTACGCCAACATCGACAAGATGATTGAATTTTAAAAAAAACTTAAAAGATGAATTCACCATAATTACAGCCCTTCACAACATAGGATGCGATATGATGCCTTATGCCGTATAGTTACCACCATGTCCATGTTATACAGCAGAATTTGACAATAGAGCAACAAGGCGAACTTTCACCGGCTCTTTGGCGTACTTTCATAAAATTTTATTGGATAAAAAAATAAGTAAATACTAACTTTAATTATCGTCGTGATTGAATTTTTTTATGGAACAAGTGTAAAAGTTCGAAGTAAGAGAGAGCTGTGGTAGCTCAGTATTATAACCATTCGCTCTCGCTTATTTATATTTTTTTATAATACCAACCTAGTAAATACAAGAGCAATGCAAGTGACGCAAGTTCGATCTCCACCAGCACCCATGTAATTAATTGTTAATTGCAATTTTTCATCACGTATTGAGCAGGTGCTGTGTACCTTCACTGCTCTAACACTCTATGAAAAAAAATAGTTTTATAATTTTTTTATTAAATTAAATAAAAGGAGGAATAAGTTGTCGGCGTCCATCTTTCCGTCCGATTTTTTACAATTCCAACTGATACCTATGGTGATTTAGCTCGAGATAGTTAATCGTACTGTCTCAGCATAACATATTTTTACTCTTGCCTTGAAGACTCCTAGATTGTAATTTTATTTACGTGGTATGTTTTATTCACGTGGTAGCCATGTTGCAGCTATACTCGTTATAGCATGAACGGGTCGCTCGACTGGGAAGGACCATGCTCTTACAGAACATCAGCATGAAATAGCAGCTTAATGCTGCTGTGTTTTATATGGTGAATGTAAATAACCGGATAAATATAACTTATATATTATTTCTATGAAACCAGACATAATATGTAGAGAACTGGTGGCTAAGCCGCCGTTATGGGAGAAAAGTAAAACTGTGGCAATCTCCTACTTTATCCATAAATCCATAATTCTCCATGCTGTGGTTCAATTTGAACTAAACCATTTAAAAATATAATATATAATTTCATTATGAAAAATTATATCCTTTTATTTATAATCGGACCTGTTTTACATTTCAAATTTGAGATCATATGAAAGCGTTCCATAGCAGTAAAAATTGCTGATCACGGAGACATCGTGTAATAGACATTGGAAAAGGAAATAAAATATAGTAGAATAAAGTAACATCCTACTTTTTTTAAATTGTTTCATAACTTATACTAGCTATATACTGTATAGCTATATACTGTATAATTATGTACCTGTATGTAATGTACATAGTGGTTAGTTGTTATTGAAAATTAAACAAGGAAATTGTAAATATTAATACTATTTATTAGGTAGCGCTTACAAAAAATCGCTTAGAAAGGTTATCAACCTCGATGAACTCCAAAACATTAGCGAGGTGTCCGTACACTGAGAGTCCGCTGTTCTCTCCAGAGAACAGATCCACATTTAAAACACATTACGTCTTCATAGAAGCATCAACGCATGACGAAGGTGAAGATTGATTCGATGACATCGTCCAGGTCCTTGCTAAAGGGCGATAGCTGGGGCCCGTAAGACGGTTCTGTCTTATCCTTCCCGTTTACCATAACGTGACAGTTGGGTCCGACCAACTGCACTTTGTCTCCACGCCATCGCTTGTTAATAGTTACAAGTCCGTTTCCACCCACTAGATTGATAGCACCGTAATTATCGATCACTTCCACGCGGCAATCGTTGCCCACCACTTCGATATCGCCTTGGTTGGTCGTCACTAGAACAATGCAGTTGTTTCACGACTTTGAGACGTGTTGCATTGACTCCATCACTTTTTTTCTTATTGCCGAGAATTGAGTACTTTTTCATTTTTCTTAAAGTGAAAATTATGATTGGGAAGAATATTAGTATTCACGTCTTGGTCGTGCGTCGTGCTAACGTCGCTGTGTGAATGATTTGAATTAAGAACGTGCTCGGTTATAAAGGCGACGAGCACGCGACCGCGCCGCTAGACCCGCGCGGTGAACTCCCCTTCCGAGTGCGTCATTCATTGATGAAACGAAGCATTGACCGTGATTTATTTTAGCTATACAAATAATTCTGCTTAATAAATTACGATTATCAATATTATTTCCCCAAAAGAAAAAAAATAGAAACGTAATACAGCTTGGTGTTTTGTAAAAAAAAAGCTAACATAACAAGTTTGTACATGGTAGAGCCATGATGCAGCCTATTTTTATATTGCCAACTTACTATATATTACAGCCGAATGGAAAGAAATTAATGTACTCGCTTATACAGCACATAATACAAGCATAATGCTGCTGTGTTTTGTATGGTGAGTAACGAAAATCGGAGATCCTTGTTATTGGTAACGAAGCGTTCCATCTTAGTCCTCAGGGATGACAACGCATCGACATTTTGATTTTTAATCGAAGGTTTCGCGAGGTGGTCTGTTGGTCACACCATCAATTTTTCATAAGATGGGCAGAGTGTTTGTTTGTCTCGCTTACCTTTAATATAAATATTAAAAAAAATTGTTAAAAAAATCTTTAACTCTTATATTTTCAGATGAACATAACTACAACTAGAAACTTTAGTATAAAATAATATATTCAATACAAATCGTTAAAAAAATATCCCTTTGAGGAAAGAGAAAATAATTTTAAAAAAAATGCGCGTAATCAGCAGCGATACTAATTTTTCTTATTAAATCCAATTTGTTCAATGTTCATGCGGAAAATGTACGATTGATTGTTGTGAGTTGTCGCGTTCAAATGCGTTACATTTTGATCGAGTAACTTTTGTATTTTTATAATTATTTTAATTTCATTTTCTTTTTTTATTAGAATGAGGAAAGAAAGGAAATAGTTTATTTAGTAACGTATTATTACTTACATTATTACAAATTAGGTACGTAAATAAATTATTTGTACTTACTTGGTCGTATTTTATAAGAGAAGAATACCTAGTCGGTTTCTTTACAACAGCAGGGGAAGGTATTATAACGACCCAATTCTTGATACTAAGATTATTTTAAATCGTCATCATCATCGTCATTATCAAACGTCCACTGCTGAAAATGAGCCTCTCCCGTTGTAGGGAAGATTTACCTTAATAGACACGCTTGGCAGGCGGATTGACGATCGCGGTACCAGCTGTCTTCCCACCTTTGATGTTGCTACACATCTCGCATATTTGTATGGTGTAAACTAGATGGTAAAATCGCAATATTTCCGGAGTCATGAGGTTTTTCTGGCATTAGCCATAGACGCTTCTTTCGGCATCCACCAGTTAAGGGATCAAACTAATTAATTTCCCAGGATACGTCTTATAATCAACTTTTACATCCTGCATTTCACAAAATAATATAATAAATAATGGATCTACATGATGTAAAGAAACCAAACTCAACTTAAATCATCATCATCACCACCTACATACAGCATACAGCATTTCAAAAGTCCACTGCTAAACATAAAAAGTGAAGTAAAGTAAAGTTACAGCCTATATACGTCCCTCTGCTGGGGACAGGCCTTCTCTCATTTCTAAGAGGGTTTTAGGGCAAGTAAATGTTCGCCCAAAAAAAACTTTACATGTACTCGAAATAATTGTTTCTTATTTCTCAGTCATGCAGGTTTCCTCACGATGTTTTCCTTCACCACCGGGCACGTGGAAAAATTGTAATTAACAATTTCGTTGGTGCCGGCGGGGATCGAACCCGGGTTGCTAATCTACTTTGAAATTTACAGCGAGTGCTTAGCCCCTGAGCTAGCACGGTTCCTGCTAAACAACCTGTGGAATGAGAATTTTAATAATCCTCTCTGACGAGAGATGCGGAACCAAGAAATAAGCGAAATAAACCGTTAAGAAAACTAAGCTAAACATAAGCCTCCTTCATAAATTGTCCCTTAAGAAGAATATTTCCATTGCATTGTTGGTAAGATGGGCTCATCTCCTGTATCATTTCCTTCTGTCGCCTCTTGCAACACACTCGTGATGATATGGGAGTAGTGGAATTTGTTATGAAGCCACTACCTGGCGTTAAATATTTTACTTAAAAAATTTGTAAACAACAATCAGTAAAAAAAGTTGACGATAAAAAATTTATTACTTTATCATTCAAATGCCAAATTAGTTTCGGGGCATCACCGTTGCAGTTGACGTAAAAAGGTGAGAACAAAGAAGGTTAAATAACGTAAACGGGTTTTGAAACCAGCATTGGTATGTTTTCATTTTTATTGAACATAGGCATAATATAATGTTTTATATGTAATTATTATGAGGTAAAGTGAAATTTTATAGGTACTTTATTATTGCTAATTAGCGCAATGTAGGTACGTATCAGCGCGTACACACAAACGTCACATTTACTAATTCAAACCAATATTGGTGAAATATCTTGGTATAAGTTTAGTGTTCCAAAAAGTTCATTAGGCAACTAGAAATTATAACTTTACTATTACAGACTGTCGAAAGTCCACTGCTGAATATAGGCTTCTCACATAGATTGCCTCATAGGGGCGGATATTTGCCATAGTTGCCACGCTTAGCGAGCGGATTGGCAACCGTTCCGTATTTGGAAGACTTGTCTGTTCATCACGTATATTGAGGTTAAAATTATAGTATTTGACACGTATGAGGGTTCCGCTTTATCACTTAGGTTAGGCCTATATACGGTAAAAAACATACATTTCTACAACATCCAGAGGAAGATATAGGGTCGTGGACATTCTTACACCTCCACTACACGGTAATAATATTTATAATATAATACTATATAATAGAGTACTACTAGCGATAGGATCTATTAATGTGGCGTATTAAGGCGACACCGCGAGAAAATGCACAGCCTTTCATCGAATAGTATAGGATTATGACACGACTAATGAAACTGGAATTTTGATATAGGTTAATTCATGTCTTTATCTTGAATTTGCTTGTTCAAAAACACGATTGTATAATTTTGACTCGATTATAATTATTTGCGAAAACACCTCTAAAAAATTACTATAGTTGAAATTACAACGAAATTACTTAATCTATATGCTTGGGAATCACTCAAATACATTCATAACACCAATATTCGTAATTTGCTTGTTCATTATTTTGATTACTTAAATCAATATTTTTTTTTAAATATTTTAAGATTCTAAGGGATTTCTAAGCGGTCTTAATCGTCGCGGGCGCTACGCAATTTTAGACCTTATGAAGGCGTTTTTTAAGATTTTTATAGAAATTATGTACTCACTCGGATTCAGTCGCGATAGCCCGCTTAAACGGTTTTCGATGTGTCATCTTAATTTGAGATAATCAAAGACCATTTATTTTATAAATTTTTCGGTTTTCTAAAAAATCATCAAGTTATTCGAATAAAATATAGCATAGATTCATCTTGCATTGCTCTCTATCTGTTCGTAAAGTTTCATCGCAATCGGTTCAGCCACTTCAAAGATTAGGTCTGTACGGGCTAATCTTCGAAGACAGAGAGACAGACAGACACAGACAGACAAAAATTTCGAAAATGGTCTTAATAGAAACCAGTTATTTCGATAATACAGACACTTCAATTTTGTTTATATGGATGTATAGATATTGTACAGTAAATTAAAGTGAAGTTTGGCACAGGCCTCCTCTCATTTCGAGCAGTTAGCCCACTACGCTGCTTCAAAGCGCGTTCGAAGACTTGACATGTCCTCAAAATATTTTATTTCTCAAACACGTTTTGTACGAGGTAGAGCCATGTTGCAACTATATATATTGTGGTTGTAGCACGAATGGTTCGGCTCGACCGGGGAACGACCACGTTCTTACAGAAAACCAGCTTAAAATAGCAGCTAAATGCTGCTGTGTTTCGTATGGTGAGTGTAGAGAACCGGAGACCCTTTTTACTGCATACGAGGCATTCCATCTTAGTCCTCAAAGGTGACAACACATATTTTGACAGCATTTTGATTCTTGATCGAGGATAAATGTAGATGTCTCTGAGCCACAGTATCCACATACCATCAGGTGGAATGTGTGCTCGTTTGTCATTTTTTCTATAAAAAAATAATAATAGGCAGGCTTTCCTTCACCGCCGAACACGTGGTTAAATTGTGTGTGTAAATGGTAAAAGCACATGAGTCAAAGTAATTAATTTGAATAAAATCGAAGATGTTTGCTTGAAGTTGTAATCCTATTCTTATGCAACATTTTTAACTGTTGGTTTTTAAGTTTGGAATTTCCGAACAGCGCAACGTAAGCGTATTGCAAGCTCTCATTGAAATTGGAAATCCGAAAACGGATCTGCTACGTTATTACACAATTTCCATTATAACTTCAAGATTAGCTTCAAAGTTGATTCAGTGTTGAGTCAAAATTGATCATACTTTGCTTTATTAGTTTCTATGTTATATTAGAGCAGATGAAATATAGATGTCTTTACGTTCTTGCTGGTTCTTTCCCGGATAGGTTTTGTTTTCGAACTAATGATAAAAGAATAAATAACTTGTAATAAGTATTACTGATAACTCTTTATTGAATCAACTTTTCTATTCTATTCCTTTTATATTATAATGCGTATTTCTTACGACTACCGGGGACTGGCCTTCAGAGGTTATATCAAGGAGTAGGAAGTATAACTTTACATACGCCTTAAATACAGTCTATTATACAATATAAAGACAACAAACAGTGGTACTACTATTATTTATTCTGTGCCTAGACTAAGCCTTTATTTTATTTGTTAAGGATATCAATGATGGATTATTAATAAATAATTGTACTTCCTTCCTCTTCCTAGTCTTGTTGTTTTTTATCGTTTCCTGGAAAACAACGTTGAAATGCTTCTTTGAAATAACGTTATCGCAACTACGTCAACTTTATCAACCTATATCGTCTTATCACAAAATATAGTTTATTTATTGTTTTGAGCTAAACTATGGTTCGAAAAGAGCCGTTCTCATGAAAGAAGTCACTTAATCGCGGCGGATCATATTAGGTATACTTTTTGCAGACTGCGAAATTTTCGCGATATTTGCTGTCAAATCAAATATTTAAAATCAAATATTTAAGTACGTATATTTCTGCGGGACTCCTTTCGTAAAACAGTTCTAGTTTGAACCCTGATACTAATTAGAAACTATTTTTTGTAAGAAGACGGATAGCGTTTGTGATGTGTTACAAATTCTATAAGTATTTTAGTTTTTGCGTGTAATACATCGATGAGTCATTGACTGTCCCTTACCAAATTGATGTAATCGCTTACACTGCGAGAAATGAGTGACTCATACGGTGTAGAGGTCGGTCAAAGATTATGTGTACGTGAAATACTTCAAATTAGATAATGTATTGACTACATACCGATAATAACACAAAAGAGTGGTGTATTACATTTATAATGGGATAAACAACGCACAATTTATTAAATAATTAATCGCATATTTTTAAATAACAAGGCCTCAGCCGACATATATTTAATTATAATTTAATCTTTTAAGAATATAATATAGGTCTGTCCGATCCTAAATAGGTAGTATCTTGCGTTTTGAGAATCGCTATTTTTTTAAATGCATTTATTTGGAAGATTCGAATCTACGATGACGTTACAATTATCGCTTTCCCCTTCGAGCACGCAGGCGAAGGTGTAAGATACCTAGATCGATTCTTAAGCCTGTCACCCGGGACCTCCGGAGGATTAATCTCATATTATAATTTATATATTTAAATGCATATTTATTTTGTATCCGTTTCCTTGGGATTTGTGGCTGTGTTTTAGATTTATTTTTCAACATATTATGTAACAGACACCGGTATTGGGTTTGAACACATTTTGGAGACTTGTCTGTTCATCAGCAAGATACATCACGTGTATTGAGGTTACAATTTAGAGAAAAAGTTGACATGTATGAAGGGGTTCCGCTTTATCACTTAGCCCTACTATATACGGTATTAAACATTTACCGAACATGTTTTTATCATCATAATAATCATCGGCCCGTTAAGAGCCTTACCCTGAAGTGAGATCTTTCAGTAACCGCCAGACTCGGCAGGTAAATTTGAAGTATAATATAGTTTTCGTCCACCACACCACACACACATTCATTCATTCATAACAACCGGTCACAGCAGTCGGGTTAGCAACCGCAGATTTTTTTTTAATCTCTTCTGTTTTCCTCTCGTTCACTGTATTGAACAATATCTCGTATTCCGTGAGATTTATCTGCTTTCCTCTAACGCTCTTTTGCAATAGAAGACTGAGTGATGGATTCGTACTTCGCCATAAATAGCCGAGACAGAAAAATAAACATTTGTTGGAACATTACACGATTGTATAAAAAAAAAAAACTTCAATGTTATAAACACACTAAACATTAATTTAAGAGTAATCGTTTGTCTAATCGGTTTGTTTATTTATAGTCTGTGCCTGTTGCGAATTCAATGATCTCCGTCGGTCGACGCGCCGCCGCCGCCGCCGCAGAAAAACGCAATGAGTCATGGCGTAGGACACGCGTAGGCGCATATTTTACGAGACGTAAGAAAAGATGCGACGATGGGGAGAAATGAAATAAATACCCGTTATTACTAATAGCGTAAATCTTGTTTTACTAGGAATATTTTATATAGAGCAACTTTTTTAGAGAACTAGAAATGCGTAATGTGCGTTATTTTTTTAGGCGGGAACCGTGACAGAACTTTTATAAATTCGGAAAAATCTAATGATCTTCGCTTGACTGTCTTCGACTTTGGTAATAATTATTTTCTATGAATGTAACAAGAAGTGGTCCGCCACTCAAAATATAATGAGCTCGTCTTTACGTTTATTTACCGTGTGGTGGAGGCATAAGGGAATCCATCACCCCATTTCATCCCGTGCGCGTCTTAAGAAGACGACTACAAGAAATGCCAGAAAATTCCTCAGGTTTCCGATAGATGGTGGTATAACCATCTCTTTACGCCAGGCGTAAAATACCAAGACATGAGACGCCGAGCAGCGTAAAAGGAACGAGACGCTCATGTTCACCAATGGTCTTTAAAGGGCTGATGAAGAGAAAGAAGAAGTAACGCAAAGTAAAAGCTCGCTAGCGTCCCACTCGAGAGAAATCTCTAGATTTATTTTTATTTTTTTTTTTATTTATAGGATAAGGGTGACAAACGAGCACACAGTCCACCTGATGGTAAGTGGTTGCTGCGGCCCATAGACATCTACATCTATCCTCGATTACAAATCAAAATGCAGATGCGTTGGCACCCGTGGGGACTAAGATGGAATGCCTCGTTTCCAGTAAAAAGGGTCTCCGGTTCTCTAACACTCACCATACGAAACACAGCAGTGTTAAGCTGCTATTTTACGCTGGTATTCTGTGAGAGCGTGGTCCTTCCCCGCGGTCGAGCCGACCCATTCGTGCTACAACTATACAAGTAATATAGCTGCAGCATGGCTCTACCACGTAAAAAAAAATCTCTAGAAGATAGTCGCACGTGGTAGAGCCATGCTACAGCTATATTATAGTGGTAGCACGAATGGATCGACTCGAGTTTAATGCTGCTGTGTTTCGTATGGTGAGTGTAGAGAACTAGATACCGCTTTTTACTCGAAACAGGGCATTCCATCTTAGCCCTCAGGGGTGAGAACGCATCTGCATTTGATTATTCATCGGGGATAAATGTAGATGTCTATGGGCCACAGCATATTATTTTCTCTTATTTTCTCAGGTGGGATTTTCCCCACGATATTTTCCTTCACCGCCGATCACGAGGTATATCAGCACTTAAAATTCCAATACACAATTTCGTTGGCACCGGCGGGGATCGAACTCGACTTGTTCGCTTACCGGTGCCCCTGAGCTACCACTGCTTACATTATGTTCTCCCTTAACTTTTTATGCCCAGTATATCCTGCTTATGCTTATGCGAATAATGTAAGAAATTTTTTTAGTCCGCTTTTTTTAAGGTCATTTATTAAAAACAAAATGTAACAGTCCTATCATACCTCGACAGATCTAATATATTTTTATAGAATAAAGGGTGACAAACAAATACACAGTCCACCTGATCACAAGCGGAAACTGTCATCAGGTGGACTGTGGTGTGGTGTGAAGAATCAAGACTAAGATGGAATGCCTCACTCCCAGTAAAACGGGTCTCCGGTTTTCTATTACTAACCATACGAAACACAGCAGCGTTAAGCTGCTATTTCAAGCTGGTACCTTATGCTAAAAAAATCTAACTTACGTATAATAATTAGTAGTTGCTTACTTTTTTAGATTAAGCAGGTTGAGGATTGTTACTGAGGGCATTCACTGTTCTTTGGCGCATCCAAGCACAGAATCTGCAATTGAAGTATATTAACTTGTAACAGCTGAGCACAGCAACTGCCTTATTAGCTTGGTAACAGTCAACACTATAATAATTATTACATTTTTACTAGCGAGCCGCCTTGGTTTCGCCCGGGTGGGATCTATTAACGTGGTGTCATCAAAGACCAATTATGTTAACAATTTTACATTTTACAAAAAAAGGATCTCGCAATTTTTTCGGATGAAATATAGTCTACATTACTCCTGACATTGTTCTCAACCTATTTGTGAAGTTTCATAACAATCGGTTGAGACTAGCTAGAACAGACAATTTTTTTTAAAATAGTTATTCATGTCTTGTGGTAGAGCCATGCTGCAGCTATATATTATGGTAGTAGTACGAATTTTTCGGCTCGACCGGGGAAGGACCACGCTCTCACAGAATACCAGCGTAAAATAGCAGTTGTCAGCCGTGAGGACTAAGATCCAATGCCTCGTATCCAGTAATAATTAAAAATTTTGTACAACCGACTTCAATATATAGTGGTGGTCATATAATTAGAAACACTTCTTATGAATAAAGAAAGTATAACTTGAACGTACAAATGTTGGTAAAAAATATACACATTCAATAATTAATAATCATGCAATAATATAGCCACTCAAATAAAAAACTCATTAAATGCATAAAATATAAAACATATCTTACTTTTAATTACAAAATGAGTCTTACACATGTAGGAGTTTATTTTCTGTTACTGGCCGCTTGGACGCCTAATTAGAAACATTTTAAAAAAGCATCCATAGCTCATTCTTTTTTTGAAATTGGAGAATAACATTTCTTTCTTGACTTTTTCTATTATTTTGGCGGCAATTCAAAATTTAATCTGAATTTTATTTTGTTCAAAATGGGCAAAAATAAAAGTTTTGACAAAATTAATAAAAAATAAAAATTAAATAAATTAAATAATAAAAAATAAATTTTTCTGTTAAGAATTTTTTTTAATGCTCTAATGATCATTATAAAATACATGGAACTTTTGAAAATGTTCTTAGAAAGGCTTGGCCAAGAAAAACCTCTCCCAGAGAAGATACGCTAATCGTTCGTGTTGCTAAAAAATACCCAAATAAAGGCTCCAACCAGATTAAAAATGAAGTTTTTTCGCATGATGACCCGAGAAACATCTCGTCAAGACTGATACGCCAAAGATTAGTGGAAGCTAAATTGTTTGGAAGAATCTCTCGAAAGGTACCGCTTCTTAACAAGCAACACCGAGAGAAGCGATTATTATTCGCTAAAAAATATGTTAATTGGACGGTACGAGAATGGAAAAGTGTTATTTTCAGATGAAACAAAAATAAATATTGCTAAATTCCGATGGAAAGCGCTATGTTAGACGTCCTGTAAACAATGCTTTTAATTATAAATACACAAGGAGTATAGTCAAGCACGGTGGCGGTAAAATTAAAGTTTGGGGGTGTTTTTCCGGATGTGGAGTTGGACCCGTTCGGAAGATTGAAGGTACAATGCATCAATGGCAATACAAAAATATCTTAGAGCACACAATTATTCCCTACTCGGACGATCATTTGCCTGTAACCTGGATCTTTCAGCATGACAATGACCCTAAACACACGGCCAATAGCGTCAAATGTTTCCTTAGCGAACAGCGTATATCCGTTTTAGACTGGTAGGCAAATAGTCCGGATTTAAACCCGATAGAAAATCTCTGGTATATTGTTAAAAAGAAAGTCTCAAACAAACGTAACACCAGTCAAAACGAACTATATGAAGCATTTGTTGAAGCATGGAATTCAATCCCCCTAGAAAAAATGTATGAAATTGATTGAATCAATGCCACGTCGTTGCAGTGCTGTTATTGAAAATAAGGGATACGCCACTAAATATTAATTATAACTATTGGTAGGCTGTGGATAGTAGCTATTTCGTAAATAACAATACTAATTACTAATACTTAAAAAAATATTGTTTTTTATACTTTTTTGTTGTTGTTTCTAATTAGTTGACCATTATTGTTCATACCTTAAAACTGATTTAAATGTTTGTCCGTAATGTAATATTGTAACTGCACTTGTGTAATGGGATTTATATCGTTTTTCTAATAAATGATAAATCGTTGAACATATTGTTGTCCTATTTATTGTTTAATTTCAAAATAAAAACGATTGCGGTGAAGTATCTTACATAATGTAAAGGACCTTTGGTAGTGTTTCTAATTATACGATCACCACTGTATATTATTAAGAATAACTCAAAAACTATTAGTCAGACTTCGATAAATTTATATGGGACCACATGAGAAGCACCACCTTTCAAATAAAAAAAAGAATCATGGAAGTCGGTCCACGTAGAACAAAGTTATGAGGTAACACACATAAAAAAAATACAGTCGAATTGAGTACCTTCTCCTTTTTGAAGTCGGTAGAAAAGGGTCTCCGGTTCTCTACACTCACCATACGAAACACGCTGCTATTTTAGGTTGGAATTCTGTGAGAGCGTGGTCCTACACGTGGCCTTGTGTGTGTGTATGTGGTATACATACACACACACACACACGGCCGAACGTCCCGCCGGGAATAGTCGGAACGTGGAGATCTGATGAAAACTCGCATTCTCAAAATCGGACCGAAATCTATAACTTCCTACTTTTGAAAATTATTAATTTTCAAAGCGGGAAGTTACAAAATTGTGTCCATTGTGTCTTGTAGTGCAGAGTCAGCGTAATAGAATCCATCTCACTGTTTTATTCCCGTGGGTGTCGTAAGAGATTATGGGAAATGGCAGAAAAATGTTATGGTTTCTGATAAATGGCGTTTTAACCATCTCGTTTACCCCAAACATAATAGCCAGACCGGCAGTGGTAATCATAATGAACGATTGTGTAAATTCAATAAAATATTTTAAAAAAACGAATACTTACTAATTAAATATATTTTCCACGATATATAATATATTAGACAAAGTATAATACTCACGTGTTTATATACATGTACATAATAATATGTATATTATACACCTACTGTAGGGGATTTTTTTAAATCTATAAACAAGTGCTTGGCATTAAATAAAATAGCCCTAAGCGGAACTATTATCAATAACATTGAAGTACTTTATTGCGGGACTTTTTAGAATTCACCTTCCCGTGACACTTGAATAATCATCCTAGAGCATAAATGTATACTTATTAAATAATATACTACCATCGTGTCGTAATATACGACATATTTTCTGTCAGGTATGCCTAGGTAGTACCTCAAAACTTAATTGTACGACCAGCGCGTGTTGCCAATGATGACATATGGATCAGAGACGTGGTCCTTCACTGCTGCCCGAATGAGGAAGCTAAATGTCGATCAGCGGGTTAGAGAGGGCTATACTCAGGGTTTACCTGCGTAATAGACTTAGAAAAGAGGATATCCGCAGTAGAATCAGAATCTCCGGCATATCCCAACGGATTAGTAGATAAGCTAAAGTGGCAATGGGCCGGCCATATATGTAGTTCGCGGAACCTGAACTTAGGTTTTATACCAAAATCGTATTTTTCTTTATAGAATAACGGTGACAAACGAGCACACAGTTCATGTGATGGTAAGTGGATGCTTTGGCCCATAGACATCTACAGCGTCGATTAAGAATCAAAATGCAGATGCGTTGTCAACGCTGAGGACTAAGATGGAAGGCCTCCTTTCCAGTGAAAAGGGTCTCCGGTTCTCTACACTCACGATACGCAGCAGTATTTATGCTGGTATTCTGTGAGAGCGTGGTCCTTCCCCGGTCGATAATAATCATAGATTAAAGTAATACGAGAAGCCTAGTTATTGTGACGTCTTCAAAAAAATTCTAAAATATTCCCTCGATAAGAACGAAGTGCGAGCGAACGAGGAATAGTCTTGATAACGTTTATATCTGATCTACATAATATGACTCATTCTCGAAATATTACTTTGAGTTCGTTGTTTTTGTGATAAATAGTTCATGTTTTGAGATAGATAAGACTTTCTAAGAAATGAAGGTGACATAACGATTTTCATCTACATTTCTTTATTTGCATAATTTACATAACTTACAAGTTACAACACCTTATATTCAAAAATAGAGGTACCAACGATGCGTGTAGGATAAGATTAGAATTGAGAACTCATTCATAACACATTAATTTTCATAATTTCGCCATGACACGTTGCTGTTTTAAGGTTGTTATTTAATTTATTTTATGGAAAATACAAAAAATGCTGTCAATTATACAATAATTTAAAACTTGACGACTCCGTGGCGCGCTGGCTTAGCAGTGAGTTGCAGGGCTAACTGCCACATGAGTAAAGAAACCGTACAGAGGCGAAGCTTCTAAGGAGCTGTCAAAATTGTTAACTATTTTGGTAGGGTTGTCACAATAGGTGAAGACAAATTAAACAAAACAATATCTATCATATTATTGCATTGTCACTGAAATTACGGTATACAAAATTTCAACTCAATCAGACATCAAGGAAGTGGTTCAAATCTTACTTGCAATATGTGAACTTAACCCACATACCTACTACATACCAACGATTACCAACCCACCCACATACCTACAAATGTTTAGTAAAAGTTTGTAATAACAATAAAAAGGTAAAAACACACCGTGTAGTACCCACTTCTTATTTAAAATAGGATCATACAATAAAATAAAGGTACTTACTTGAAAAAGTAATAATCAAATATTTACTTACCTACTTCTCCTCCTTGGGATATTTAAAGTATGATATATTTTTTATTTTTTCTAGTATTATTCATACACACAGTACAATAAACAACCATTATTAATAATACCACGTTTTCCAGTCTCGCCGCGTACGCGACAAGCGGCCAGTGGTCACGCACACATGCCCCGCGTGCTTGTAGTTGTGCAACCGATTCGCGCGGTTGAATAAAGCATTGCCTCTGCACGGTTTCTTTACTCATGTGCTAAGCGCCGCGGGTTCGAATTCCTCACGGATCAAAGTATTTGTATAGCCTAGTCTCAAATCTGGATGTTTGTCCTCGTGAAATTTATGTATGTAAACTGCCTGTACAATACATCTTCTTCTTCCCACACAATACTTCCTTCTATTCCTTTTAAAAAAAAGAAGTGGAATAAATTGTCAGCGTCTATCTTTCCATCCGAAAACAATCTGGGCGTTTTCAAGGCAAGAGTGAATGGGCTTTTGTTACGATTTACCATTTAGGTCTACATCACCACTTACCACCAGGTGGGATTGTGGTCAAGCACTGGCTTATAAGTAAAAAAAAGACATAGAAATTGAATATTTAATAAATGTATTTTTAGTTCGATTTTTGCACACGTACACAACGCACTTGAAGTTCACAATGCAATTCCAATTGTTACTTGTCAGTTCGAAAGACCTATATAATACTCGTATCTTACATGCATTGTAAGTATACGGAGGTAATTATATTTTGAGATTTAACCATAAGTATGGAATGTTTAAAACTTGTAAATATTGTAAGTAAACCTTTACACAGATGAAACAGGGGCACATCAGTGGAATGTTTCTTCCCCTTATTTATCACACTTTTAAAATTACTGGTGAAGACACCCTATATTTTACCACTGTGTAGTGACAGTGTAAGAATATCCACTAACCCAAATAATCACCACATGGGTGACAAAGAACGACAGAAGAAAATAAACCAGAATATTGGCAGCAGCCTCTTACTAATAACTATTACTACGACTACTACTTTATATATATAACTAATTACTAGTAACTATGGAAAGCTGGCATTTTTGAATATTTTTCTCGTCATCAGTCAGTCGCTAGTCTCTTTCTTTGAAGTGTGCACCGCGTGCAAGGTTCATGTTTGAGTTTTTTTTTTAATAGAAATAAGTGTGACGAAAGAGCACACAGATCAGTCCAACAGATTGATAAGTGGTGGTTTGGCCTATAGATCCTAATGTATATCCCACAGACCTACATCTATACTCAATTAAGAATCAAAATGCAGACATGTTGTCACCCCTATGGACTAAGATCTAAGATGGAATGGCTCGTTACCAGTAAAAAGGTTGTCCTCGGTCTCATCACTTACCTTACGAAATCATTTTTTATTAACACGGTTTTTAAACTGTTTAATTATCTTCTTAAAAGGTTGTATTTGATCGGCAGTAGGAAAAGCGTATATATATTTTACTTTTCTAAAAAAAATATACTATGTGAAATGTGAAAGTATATCTATGGAAATATATTTTTAGATTTTTTTTTATAGAATAAGGGTGACAAACGACCACGCAGTCCCCCTGATGGTAAGTGGATGCTGTGGCCCATAGACATTAACATTTCTCCTCAATTAAGAATCAAAATGCAGATATGTTGTCGAATAAGGGTGACAAACGACCACGCAGTCCACCTGATGGTATGTGGATGCTGTGGCCCATAGACATTAACATTTATCCTCAATTAAGAATCAAAATGCAGATGTGTTGTCGAATAAGGTTGACAAACGACCACGCAGTCCACCTGATGGTAAGTGGATGCTGTGGCCCATAGACATTAACATTTATCCTCATTTAAGAATCAAAACAGATGTGTTGTCAAACAGGGTGATAAACGACCACGCAGTCCACCTGATGGTAAGTGGATGCTGTGGCCCATAGACATTAACATTTATCCTCAATTAAGAATCAAAATGCAGATGTGTTGTCACACCTGAGGACAATCAAATAAAACAGATCATGAAATAAAACAAATTTGGCAATGTAAAAATGTATAATTCAAAGTTTCTACTTATAACTAGATGTATAATAACATACGTTTATAATGACAGCTAATTCAATACAAAATGGCTAATTAATTAATGACATAAGTAATTTAACGCTGGGCTACTAATAACTACTGAAATAAATTCATATAGGCGATTGTTATCGCCAAAATTCTTTGGCACAAGTAAAATACTAGGTTTTTAAATTCTAACTTTGAAGTAATTATTCTAAGATATCTAATTTCATATGCGCAATTTTTACGTTCACAGTGTTTTTACCTTTTCCTTTATTTAAAAAAAAAAAACTAAAAATAGAGGAAATAAGGCAAAAGCATCTTAGTGAATACAGAAATTTTAAAAAAGCGCTGTCTATTATTATGAAGACGTTGAGCAAATATCAAAATATTTTTTGTGCGAAATATTAATTAATTTGGTGATTGCTTTTGAATAAAACGATTTGTACCATAAACGATTTTGTATAATTTGACGGAGCGTAACGTAGCCCTTCTTATCTCCGCCCTCATCATCAGGATTTTGTATAGCTATCTCCTTTGAAAGTAATTGTTTGATTTCGATGAAATTTAGCAAGGGTAATCTACGTAGTGTGGTACAATGCATATATTAGTTTTTATGTCTCTACCTTTTTTCATTAAAATAAAAAATCGAGCAAATATTCCTTATCCTTTATCCCTTAAATTAATGTTTAATTTAAAGTATATAAAATGAATATAATAATAATGTCTTCTAGACCGAAGTTCGGTCACGACGGCCAGTCTGAACGTAGACTAGCCATCTGCACAGGACAGGATTAAACTGCCCGAGTGTATACGCAAACACAGGAGCACTCTTTATTCCCTCACGCTCATAGTCCGATGAACTTGACTCCGGGCTGCTACTGAGAATTTCTTGGCAGAAAAACCCAATAACTGATTTTGGCCTGAGCCGGGATTCGAACCCGGGACCTCACGATCAGCAATCGCGGTTACAACCACTAGGCCACCGAGGCAGTTTTTATTTTTATTTTACTATAATAACTAACTCCGCCCTACTTTTGACCGCAACACGGACGTATTTAGTATGTTACGTGACGTCCGTGGTTACGTGTAGTGTACCAACATACTGTATAATGTATATATCTAAAAATTAAGGTAAAATTTTTGTTTTCTTACGAAAAATTGTAACTGGAAACTTGAATCATAATGTTTCAAGCCGCCACAGTGAATCAGATTGCATTATGATTACAAAACATTACATTTAAACAACGTAAGCCATTCCGAATGCAGTTGAATTTGCTGTTTGATCGATGATTAAATACATTACTCATTAATCATAGCGACGATCGCAAAGAAAACCTGACTAATGAGACGTAGATCCTGTTTTTTTTTATATAGAATAAAGATGACAAACGAGCACACAGTCCAGCTGATGGTAAGTGGATGCTGTGGCCCATAGACACCAACATCTATCCTAGATTAAGAATAAAAATTCAATTGCGTTGTCACCCGTGAGGATAATCTCAATCCTCGTTTCCAGTAAAAAAGGTCCCCGATTTTCTACACTCCCTATAAGAAACAAATCAGCATTAAGCTGCTATTTCACGCTGGTATTCTATGAGGGCGCGGTCCTCGGCTCGTGCTGCAACTATACAGCTGCAGCATGACTCTACCACGTAAACTTCCATGGACAACATTTTTAGAACAACACATTTTGTTATGTAATTGTTATGATATTATAAATAAACGTCATTCCGTAAAAAGAAAAAGTTGCCAACACTTGTCAAAATGAGCTATATATGCCCAAGCTATCGTTCGAAATCGAAGGAAGCCGCTATGAGTGTATTCCAATACAACCTTTATATATATAAACGTAACTAATAGTCTAACTGACGATACGTAGCTATGTAACGGTGTAATATAGACCATGTAAACCTGCATCTCTAAACAAGGAAGAGCGCAGATGAGTTATTACTCCTGATAAATAAAATGAAATCCCTCGCAGCCTATAAAATAACGTAATAATAGCAGACATTCAAGTCACGCGGTCGTTGGAATCATGTAATTACCTTTTGCGTCACTGCTACCTACTTCTTACATCATCTGCATCTTAGTAGAATATTATTTCAATTATTATTTTGAGGCTTATTTTTCAATCGTCAGATAAGAGTTATTTAATTATCATAAATTAAATTTGTTGCCTTAAATAAATTCCAAGAACTACTAATACGATTACTCAACGGTTATATAATTTTTTACAAAGTTTACTTTCATTCATTCATTTGTCATGAATGAGGAAGGACCCCGCTCGCAAAGAATACTAACATGAAACAGTAACAATCCGCTGCTTCTGTTAGTTTTTATTAGGAGATTTAAAAAAAGGATAAGGCTTACAATTCAACTGTATGTTTTTTTAATTATTTTTTGTATGTATGTTACGCGATATCTTCGCCAATTGTGAACCAATTTTGATGATTCTGTTTTTATTACATAGGTTATATTTTAAGGGTGGTCCAATGAAAATTTGGCCAAAAAATTCCACCCCTAAAAGTGGGAAAATAGGGGATGAAGTTTATAATGTAACTATTTAGACAACATTGAAATTGTAATATTCCTTAATCCACTCAAAAGGTTAAAAAAGTTAATTTTTAACAAAAAGTAAAAGCCGACTGCAAAAAAATTAAAAATAATAAAATAATTTCACACTGTGAAGTTAATAAGTTAATTATTCTACTATATCGTAGCATGATCATTATCATCATGGCACTAGATACGTGTCATCCCTAAGAATTTTTTTTTTACACGAGTGATATCGCAAGCCGTTACTTATTCATTAAATGCTTGTAATTACTGAGTATAAAAATAACCACATTGTTTTAAAAAGTTCATTGCAAGAATATTAAATAATTACTAGGTACCTAAATTACACTTAAAATTATTTTGTACAAGGTGTAAAAGATGGCGGTTTTCTATCTCTGATTAATTTTCTCTAATGTTTCAATAGATGGTGCTAAATTGAATTTAAGCAATGAGTAAAAATTTACGTATATAACGTATTTCCTTATAGAAGTATCGAAAAAAAATTGAGCTCATATTTAATTAATACAATGACGTCATTTCGTAAAATACAGTTAGATGTAAAATTAAAACAGAGCCTCGAGTATATTATGGTAATATAAAATTAAAATAACTAATATTTGCAAAATGAACATTTTGAGTCAACAAAAATAACTGTACTAAAACAAATTAAGTATATAGATTAAAAAGGTAAATTGCAGTTGTTTTAGAAAATAAAATCGATTAGGTACTGCAAATTTTCTAAAGTACATCACGTTCCAAGAATGCGTTACCTGCTAATCATCACTTAGATATCTTTTATTCTACATGAGATGATAATAATAGTTAACTACCTACTAGTAGTATTTGTAAAAAACACACAAACTCAATAATTATTGTATTAATACAAAAATGTATTATATACTAAATATTTATATAATAATAAATACGCGTATTCATTGTTTAGTTTGTCTTCAATGTCTTTCATGTCCAGTGAGCTTTTATTAAAAATTTTCGGCCTCACATAAAATTATTTACGTTACGTCTCAATAAATTAAATGCTTAAATTTACTCCCTCTGTCTTTTCACTAAATGGCAATAGAAAGAGACGAGAGATAAATAGAGATAATTAATAATAGATGTTATAATCAAAAATTATAGGTAAGCCCGACAATGCTTAAATCACTACAGTATAAAAAGGATGAATTTCAAATGAAATACATAAAAGTATATCCATCAGATATCTACACAATGAGAAACATTGTGAAATCTATTACTGATTAATAAAGCTCGGCGTCTACTAAAGTAGCGCATTATTACAGCAAGTTTGACCGTATAATTTATTATTATACTAGTTGACAAGGCCGACGTTGTTGTGCCCTTTCCGAGGACCCTTCCTAAAAAAAATCCTTAAATTTACAATAAAAAAATATTGAGGGTCACTTATCAGGATAAAAACTATCCTATCTGTCAAGTTGGACCAAACTGCACACAGTGTGCAAATTTCATTGAAATCAGTTCGGTAGTTTAGGAGTACATCGCGGACAAACAATGTGACACGTAATTTTTATATATAAAGATATGAATTTTTTTCTAAGTTTTTTAGTACTATGTTCAAATACTAGTCAATGGACAAGCACATATACTACTTTAAATTTTACTACATTATTAATCTAAGTAAGGCAATAAGCAGTCATCTACAATGCTAACGTTCATGTGCCAGTCGAAGTGGTTGACTCCCGGTACAGTGACGATGTGAAGACGACCGCTCTCGTCTAAAGTTCGAAGCCCGATTGTGTCTTCTAAATAAATATCTTGAGATTTCATTTCAACAACAGTTTCATTAATACTGTAATAACCGAACTGACTGAAAAAAAAAACATTTTTTTATGTTAATAAAAATAAATGGCGATGGTAGGATGGTATTTACAAGCTTTATATTAGCTTGAACTGTACGTATTTTTGTATGTATCTATGTATGTATGAATGTAATGGAATTTCATAATTCAGATTTCACCCACTTCCAGCTGACATCTGCAATCCGATGACATTACAATAATATAAAATATAGATGGCGGTAGTATCGCCTCTTACTCTTACTTACGGCAGTGTTACATTTGCGAGACGTTTTAACTATGATTATCAAACCGCTCGCCAAGCTTGACAAATATGGAAATCCTACGGGGGACTGTGGAAAAGATTCTTGACCCACATTAGACTATTCTACTTTAAACCACAAGTGCGGCATAAAATATAAGATAAAAGTTTAATTTTATAGCAAATAAATATTACAATCAATATTTTTAGATATATAGAGCCTAAATTTTAGTGTAATAAATCAAAAGAATATTTTTTTCGAGTAAAATTGCTTTGTTATAGCGCCATCTACTTCATTCTATAGGTAAAGTCATTTTATCGAACAGAAATTGATTCTCTCAAGCTGAAAATTTAAAAAATCCCCAAATTAAAAAGAGCTGAATTGAATCATGGCTAAGAACACTTTCGATAAAGTCAACTTTGAAACAAACAAAAAAACTAAATCTAAATCAGTTCATCCGTTTGGGAGCTACGATGCCATAGACAGACACACAGATACAAAGATATAATGTCTTCTACATTATTAGAACATGTAACTAGTTTATTTTTTCTCAATGAAAATAAACATACATACAGGCCATTTACTCTCTACCCAAATCCCTTTGGATTTGAAACATAACTAACACATACCTGCTTTGCCATGGCGTTATAACTTGATCATCTGGACCACCAATAAGTACTAGCCTCTTAAGTTTCAATATATTGGCTTTGAAATCGGCCGATTTCTCTGACCTGTAATTAAAACAAGTAATTAGCTGGAGCACAGAGCAAATACAAATATTTGCTCCGTGAGCTGGAGTGACGACCTAGTAAGACGACTGTGCTTTGTGGCATTCCTTGGGGGAGGCCTATGTTCAGCAGTGGACTTGTGAAGGGCTGTAATGATGATGATGATGAATATACTAGTAGACGGGATGCATAGAATTTTGTACGTGATAGAACAACACTAAAGTACCTTTATAGACCTTTTGGTTAAAATATTGTCAGCCTCGAGCACAGGTGCAGAGTAGCTAGCCACTCAGTTTTCGTCTGCCTCGGTATAGAATACAGGTCTGAATACAATATGGGTGTCCACAAGGCAGGAGTAAATAGGCTTTTGTTACGCTTGCGATTTGTCATCTAGGCCTTCACCATTGCTTAGCATCAGGTGATATTGTAATCATGCACCTGCATATAATAAGCCGTCTTTGTATGAAGCTGGCTGCAGGTGTCCATAGAATGCAGTAGCCACTTACCATTAGGTGGACCGTAAGTTCCTTTATCACTTCAGTATTATAAAAAAAAATTGTAGCTGCAACATGATTGGGTTGTCTTGACCAGGGAAGAACCACGTTCGCTCAGAATACCAGTGTTAAAGAGCAACATAATGCTGCTCTTTGACACTGGTATTCGCTGAGCGACGTGACCCCTTTTTAACCGACTACGAGGTATTCTATCTTGGTCCTCATAGGTTACAAAAAACATCTGCATTTTGATTTTTAAACGGGGTAGATATGACTGTCTAAGGGTCACAGCATCTATTTACCATCATCCTTACTTCAAAAAAATGCTTAGGTATAAATTAATACATAGTAAAACATAATAAGAACAAATGTAGTGTATTGTTTTAAAAGTCTGAGATACCAATAATCATTCAAGCAAGGTAGTTGGCGGTATAACCATTTGGAACATAATTATACGTAATATAGCTTGTTCTCTGTCTATTCCGGATAATATTTATAATCCGACAGTACTCACTCTATAAAGGTTGTTTTTTTTATTTAAAAAAAAAAGAATATTAGTAACGCTATTAACTTTACTAATAAACCCGTTAACCAATCCAAGAAAACTTAATTTGGATTGTTTCACAATAGCAGTCTAATGGCGGATTCCAACCGGCGACTTTCATTTTGAAGTCCGCCCCCTAACCAATAGGCTACTGTTGCTTCATATAGGTTGGTATGCACTAGGATCATGTGCTTGTAGCTTTACAAAATCGAATCGGGATTTTTAAAGTCGGGAAGTACCACGCTCTCACAGAATACCGGCGTAAAATAGCAGCTTAACGCTGCCGTGCTTCGTATGGTGAGTGTAGAGAACCGGAGACTCTTCTTACTGGAACTGAGACATGACATTTTAGTCTTCAGGGGTGGCAACACATTTTGATTCTTAATAGAGGATATATTATTTATCCACTTAACATCAGGTGGAATGTGTGTTAGTTTGTCCCCCTGATTGTATAAAAAAAAGAAAATTGAAGTGATAAGATGAGTAGAGAATTACTTTTTTTGACAAATGAGAATTATCGCTTGCCTAAAGAGTACGTATGAAGTGCACGTCGCCGATCACACACACTATGACATTAACGAATATTATTCAGCACACATTATATTATGTTATGTTATAGAACCCACCCTAATAATTAACATTATACAGATTAAAATTACACATTGATAACACTTTTACAGGAAAAATATATTCAATTGACGTCAAAGATAAAAACACTACAACAACTAACAAACAATGAACAAACGACGTCATTGAGTCGTTGTTTACGTATTGCATTGACCTTCTGCAGTTATTTTTCAATGATAAGTTTTTTATCTATCATTGAAATGGCAATTATTTAATATAACGTATAATAGTTTTTGTAACTATAAAAGGATAAAGAGAGGAATAAGTTCTTCACCTTATTCTTTATGAATATAAGAAATTATAAAAAACACAACATTATTATGCAAACGTAATGTAGGTACATACTTTACTTAAATGTATACTTCTATGATATATGCATAATTTTCGGCCATAGCATGCATTTACCATCAGATGGACTGTGCTCATTTGTCACTCTTAATTTATAAAAAAATATGTGTATATATTAAAAGATTTAAAAATATATTATACAATCAATTAATTAACATTTTTATAATGTTAATTGAAATACATTTTTTAAAATTATGTGGTAAGTATGTAACAATGCTGACCTCATTTTAAAACATTATTTTTTTACATTGCTATTGAAAATTTAAACGGATAACCAACTATAAAACTAAACATTAAACAAAAACAAATAGTTTACGAGTACAGTGAGATTTTATTCAAAGAAATACTGGCGATAAACAACAGCAGATCTGATGTTATTCATATCGTGACGTATTTTTAAAATATGTCAAGGTTTTCTAAACAGGATTATCATAACTTTATTATTTTCGCTAAACAGAAATGCTATCTTAAAAAATATAAATATTAAATTTTTAACATAATTATGTTTTTTCCCCTTAAAATGTTAACTGCACGTTGATTTTGCCAAAACAAAAAGACAGGTTCCACCGAGATTTGAACTCGGATCGCTGGATTCAGAGTCCAGAGTGCTAACCATTACACCATGGAACCGCTTGCTTACAAGGCCAAAAATATCAATCTTACATTATCGCAAACAATTTTTTTAATTAAATTCTAACCATATTTTAAAATAGTAACATGAGGCAAAAAAAAAATATAAAGTACATAAGTAAATGTAAATAAGACCTGATTTTACAATGGTATTTTTTTTAAATTATTACATCTAATTTTTAAGTTAAAAGATAAATGTTGATTTTTTTAACATATATTTTGATTTTAGAAGATATTTTATCAATTTCAACACATTAAAAATGGAGCTCTCCTGGTTTTGATCAAAGCGCCATCTATCGGTTAAAATTCGTAAAACTTTTTTGTGAGAAATTTTTACCTAAGCAGGACTACATTTTATAAAGAACTTAAATAGCTTAATTTCTCCAATTTCAGATCGTGCACATAATATAATATACTGCTGTAATAATACTCCGGCAAATTTTTATGCGCAAAAACAACATCAGTACTGTCTAAAAATATTTGTGAATAATATTAGTCCTCATCTAGATCCAGATCCGTTACGCATAAAGAAATATATTATTACTGAGAATGCAGTCAATAAAATACAAAAGGTTTGTTACATCTTTCTTTGTCCCAGTAATAAAGATTAGAAATAATAGAGTAAGGGTGACAATAAGTAAATAGATGATCGGTAATGCCATAATAAATTAACATCTTCGTCTACGTCACCATTTTTTAATAGTGTGGGATAGTAGCCACTGGCTTATAATAGTTCAAAAATTTCGCGCCATAGACAATCTTGTAAAATATCTTGTCACCTCTGAGAACTATGATCAAAATACTACAATGGAAACAAATGAGCACACAGTTCACTAGATGGTAAATGGATGCTGTGGCCATAGACATCTATCCTCGCAAAAAAAACAACGTGTAAAAAGATGCGTTGGCACCCCTGAGGACTCTGATAAAATGTCTCGATACTAGTAAAATGGGACTGAGGTCCTTTTTCTACACTTACCATACTAAACACGGCAGCATTAAGCTGCAATTTTACGTTGATATTCTGTGAGAGCGTAGTCCTTCCCGGTTGAACAGACGCATTCGCGATGCAACCATAATATAGCTGTTAGCTACTGTTATTGTAACTCTCCATACAAAAAATAGCATCATTATGATATTTTTTTTTCTAATTAAATAACCGGCCAAGTGCGAGTCGGACTCGCGCATGAATGGTTCCGTACCATCGTAAAACACGTTTCTAGTAGGGGAGCCCCCTTTAATTTTTAATTTATTTTCACTATTATATTTGTTGTTATAGCGGCAACAGAAATACACATTCTGTGAAAATTTCAACTGTCTAGCTATTACGGATCATGAGATACAGCCCGCTGACAGACAGACGGACGAACAGACAGCGGAGGCATAGTAATGGTGTCCCGTTGGTTACCCTTCGGGTACGGAACCCCAAAAAGGAGGGTCTCAATTCGTCCGCATGTTTCCTTAATTGTTAACCGATTTTAGTGATTCCTTTTTAATTAAATAGGTTATAGGTACTTTCAGGGTGGTTCCATATGAATTTAATGAAGTTGTTCTACCCCTAAGGATGGAAAAATAAGGGATTAAATCGGCAACCGATCTTGTGATATTATTAAGTCGACTAAAAAGAGCCAAATCTCTAAATATAATAATCAATTGCTGTCCGTTAGTCTAAAACTCGAAACTGGCTCGACCGATTCTGATAAAAAATGTTGGGTGTTTGAGTGAGTCCTTGGATGGCTTAAATCCACAATGGGACCCGGCAGGTCTCGCTGTTGTTGAAATCCAGAAATCACCCGTGAGAAGCCGGGACGCATCGCTTGTATTTTATAAAAAGTAAACGACTTCACGAAACTAAAAAGAATAAAATAATTTTCAGATAATAGCTTCGAAAGTCGGGTCTTTAATTCTTCTATACACAATGTATTTTTTTTTATAGGAGAGGGGGAAACAAGCATACGGCTCACTTAGCATCAACTTCAAAAGCTATTATGTAGAAATTATTTTATTCTTTCTTTTTAAGTAGACTTTTCCTTGATATTAAGTCTAATTTAAGTTGAATTCTGTACTGTGGTACAAGGTTTGTGTCAATCGTGAATGATTCGTTCATTTGACCCGGGTTGCATCAAAATATTGATGATCGCAATTACATTTTTGAACGTTCCGGATCAAACGATTGACAGGACCTACGACCAAAGAGTATAGTAATGTCCGACGACCGACATTATCGAACGGGTCTCACAGATCACAGAGTACTGAAACTCGAAATGATCTACTTTTAATGAACGACCCGAATGGCCAGGTTCGTAAGACGAATCAATACTTGAATGATGGGATCACTAGAAATGAATGAACGACACATGTCTATGTACAAGCGTGGTTCTTACCTGGTTGAACCGACCCTCACTTAATGTAGACATAATACCAATGGAGTGAGGCTCCACTACGTTAAATTGTTGCATAAGTTGCAAGAAACTTTACTTACTTAATATGATTATTGAGGTATGGCAGAAATACACTATAGGTTTCATATAGTTTTTGATGATATGGATCCTTCCAATAGTTGCCTACTGAAGTGTGCTGTCCCACACGAGAGTAAAAAAGTTCGTATGCCGTCTCTTTAACCAGTCCAGGAAACACCACATGAAGAAACCCAGCTGAAATTGGATATGTGTATACAATTATTAATGAGAGAGGACAAATGAGTTAGCTCTTCGACAAGGAAACCTTATTTTCTTTAGTAGATCTATCCTGATGTGGCTAAGAATAATAACTTCTAGTTTTCGACCTTATTAAATAAAATAAGATTATTTTTTTAATTTGAGGATAGGTAAAAAAAATCTCAAACCTCCAACAAATCTTCAATTAATACCAAAGTACAAAAAGCATTCCAATTGTTTTTTTCTATCAGAAACTTTGCATACATATTTATTTGTCTGAAACAATTTTTTCGCGACAATTATACAGTATATGGTAGCTTTTTTAAATAACTTATCCACATAATATGTTGGTAAAATAAAAATAAAACTATTGGTAAATCCAATTGTGCATGCCTTAAGCGCATTAAAAAAATTACGTATAACATGATTATACGTAAATTTTAAAGTAGTTTAATTACACACAAGTTTTCACTAAAAACTTTATAATTATTACTATACTTCCAATTTTCGGATAATTTGATGTCAAATTTCAATTTAAAAAAAAGCTTGGAAAATCCAAAAGTGCACGACTCATAATGTTCATATGATCGTTCGATTTTCGTTTCTCGTTTCGATCGATAAAAATGTAAATTGTAGTTCTAATCGTCAAAGAGTTCCAGTAGCAGTTACCGAAGTACACCTTCAAGTCACTCCATCAAGTCCGGAGGTAAGGTCTATTCATAACTAACAAAACGAGCCCAAACTCGGCACACCTATTACTACTCGTCGAGGAGTTCTAGTCGCAGTCATCGAAGTACACCTTCAGATCACTCCATAAAGTCCAAGACGTATCATCATCATCATTACAGCCCTTCACAAGTCCATTGCTGAACATAGGCCTCCCCCAAGGTATGCCACAAAGCACGGTCACGTGCCACCTGACCTGATCCATTGACTTCCTGCATGTCTTACCAGGTAGTCACTCCATCTAGTGGGGGGACGCCCTACACTTCGCCTGCCGGTACGTATAAGTATATTTATATATAAATCCTACGTACTTTTAGCGAAACAAAATATTGTAATAAAAATCTGTGATTATAAAAATAATAACCTTGGTCAAGTATGTATAAAATTGGTTTTTGGAATAATATTTGGTATTTCTACAGCGATTGATATTTTTGCTGCCTATTACCGCTGCTATAATCAAAGTAAGGCCGAGCGCGGAGTAAGGCAGAGCAAAGTGTATTTGGTAAAATAAATTATTACAAGGCTGCTCAAAACACCGAGAATTTCGAGATTTCTCAGCCGAAAAATATTAATTATAACTAAACAAAAGAATATGAAACTGCCATTTACATTCCATGGCTTCCCACATTATAGATGAAGAGATTAAAAAATAGATTGAGTTAAATAATTGATATTTTCAAAAGTTATCGTGTTTACCACTCCATGCGGACTTGATAAATCTACACCATAAGCCACTAAAACCACTTTTTTATGTAAAAATAGCAATTAATCGATTTAAAAAAAATATGAATTAGTTCAACAATAGTTTATCTTTCTGACAATGTGCTTTTTATATAATTTATATCTTCAATATGATAGTTAGATACGATTTTATGCGACAAAACGTTGGAATCTTGATTTTTAGGCGCTAGTTGAACATACCTACGCGTTTTGCGCTTAAGGCATGCAAAATAATGTATAATATCTAAACTACAGAACTTGTTATCTTTTATTTTCGATTACTCAACTTATTTTTGAACTCAAATGAATTTATGTTTACACCAAAATTTGTCTTTGTTTTGTTTTGTAATAAGTTACAAGCATCATGTCGCACCTCTCTTTCTGTTCTACTGGAGGATTGTACCTGATTGTACCTAACTAGACATGCTCTTAATCAGAAATGAAGCTCCTACTACTTTAATATATACAGGTTGGTCCAAACAGTGAGGTTATAATTTTTTTTTTGATTCCTCACACCTAGGGGTATCCGAAAAAACCGTATGTATGTTCCGCGATTTTTTGTAGTTTTCGAGTTATGATTTTTTAACTTTTTTTAAATGTTCACCTAAACAGCCTAACATTAAAAATGTAATTGTGTGATTTTTCCAAGTTTTTGTTTGTAGCATGATCCTTATAGGAGCCCTATTATGCATAAAATAATTAGCTTCCTAACATTCAATGAAGATACAATAATTTTAATCGAAACTTAAAATTTCTGTCAGGAGAGTGGGGCTTGAATTTTCAACATTAAATGAAAATAGTAATAAATGATTTCATACTTTCTAATTAATTTTAAAAACTTGGCAGTACCTTAATCTTTCATTATAACATAAAAAATGACACTTAATAGGCCAGTTCTGTTACAGACTTCTAGTTACTCAGGCAGGAAACTACCTGAATAGTTAATTTGATTTAAAAATCTTTTTATCATTTCTAGGGCTAAACTAAGATAGTAAATGCTTCAGGTTAGCAAAATAACATCCAGTGTCTTTACTTATTGTTTAAAATTTATTGACAACAAAATTGGCAAACTTGAACATTGACCTTGACTGCGCAGAGTCGGTTTTACATACAAAATGCGTGCGCAAACCTTCCCCACTACGCTTATTGTTCAAGATGTTTGCGGGAACTGACAAATGATTTCAAGATTCATACTAAAACTAGTAAATAATTTAAGATAAATTTATTTAAAGTAAATTTCGAATGAAGGCCATTAACTTTGATACACAGTCTACATCGTCTTAAAAATTTGCTTTTAGTCTTCGAAAAGCATTCGTATTTTCTTTGATTTTTCTGCACTGTCTCAATTTTCCCTTAATTCATTTTCCGAATTAATTTCTCTAGCACACACCATCTCTTTGTAGAATCCCAAATAAAAAATCTATAGGGTTAAATCTGGTGAGCGTGAGGCCATTCGATTGGCCCTGCACGCCCAATCCACCTTTCTGGGAAAGTTCTGTTGAGGTGCTCCTCACTTGTCTTTCAAACAAGGAGCAACCATCATTTTGAAATATCATATCCTCCTCGTTTGTAAATTAACTTCAAACAATAAACCATTTAGGTTATTTTGTAGAAAGTTCAGGTACTGGGACCCGTTCAACCTAGCCGACAATTCAAAGGGCCCAACCATTTCTCCATTTATGACTCCTGACCACATGTTGATACTAAATCTATTCTGAAAATTTGACTGCCTTGCTTTTTTTGGGTTTTCAATGGCCCGGCTATGATAATTGTGAATGTTAAAGACGCCAGTCCTAATAAATGTCACGTTTTAACAATAAGTAGTTTTCTTTGCTAACCTGAAGCATTTACTATCTTAGTTTAGCCCTAGAAATGATAAAAATATTTTTTAAATCAAATTAACTATTCAGGTAGTTTCCTGCCTGAGTAACTTCAGAAGTGTGTAACAGAAAAAATTTTATAACCTCACTGTTTGGACCAACCTGTATAACCAAAATTTTATATACGTGTCTAAGTATTATGTTGAAAATAATTTACCTCCATATTGACCAGCTTGGGGAGAACTTAAGGAAATAAAAGTATCAACAGATATATTTGAGAAGGTCTGTATAATGCCTCGCGCAACCAAACCACCTTGAGAGTATCCTGAAATTGTAAAAATATATTGTTAATTCAATGGTAATTTTCATAAAGAACTGAAGGAAAACTCCAGAAAGAGTTGATTATTTCAACTTTACCCAGAGATAATTCTCATTTTGCCTGCTACCCATCAACATCTACACAAGATTATATGGTGATCATTCAAGATACATGGACGTCACCATAGCGTGACAAGGTTGTCTAGTGGGATAGGGTAAAGTAGGGAACCTACAACTGTAATATATATATATATATATATAGAACAAAAAAATTATTCCTAGGTATCAAGGGATGACAAAAAAAGACCAACTGCTTCTTAAGAGAAATAATTTATTATTTCATTACCTAGTACTTACTTTATAATTAATAGTAAATGTAGCCCTTTAACTAGGCATTAGTATTAGCCCCTGTTTATTAAATGACAACATTAAAATGTGGGTTTAAAGTTGACCCAACTATTGGTGACTAAAGTGAAAACCTGGTTCGAAGGAGTAGATTATTAGTGATAAAGTCTGTAATGTTTAAAATCTGTTAAATAATAATTTTACTTACCAATTACATTTATACCCTCTGGATGTTGAGATGAAATGTTAGCTATGTCTTGACCAATTTCAAGTACTTGGTGCCACATAGTTTCTAAGCTTGACCATCTTTCAAACCTGTTCACATTGTATATGATAGTTCCTGGATGTTTCTAAAATAATAAAATATTGTCATTTAATATTTTAACAACAGCAACCTAAAAAAGTGTGATAGTTTATTATTTAATGCAGCGCAATTGATGCTGCAAAACACTTGATATTTAAAGTAAGTTAAAATTTAACATAATAAAATCCATAAAATTTGTTTTATTCAACAAAAGTGTATAACAAAATAAAAAAATTAAATCAAAATCACTGATTTATCATAAAATACTAGATTCTCCTTCTAATAATTCTAGTATTTTATGGTAATAACTAGATCCTCCCTTCACTTATAAGCACCAATTTACTACAATTTGATAATACAAATGAACCTTATTATATTAATTGGACCTTATTAAAGGAGGAGTGCAACATTTTGCTTGCTCTGCTTCAATCAGCTTGCTTTATGTAACTGTTACCAGAATAGACCAGCGCCGATAAGCGCTGGTAGATCGGCGCCTGCTACCAGCTTTCTTTCTGTATACGGCTTTAGGGATAGATCTTATTTTTTTTAGTAATATCTTAAAGTCAAAATACTTTTATTCAAAATTGGCCTTTACAAAGCAATTATGACTTTCAACAACTAAATTTAATTATTGCATACAGATTAAAGAGAAATAAATATTTTCATGCTTCAGAAAAATTTAATTAATATATAAAATTATTGATCGGGTAGTACATATTCTTTCATCTCAACTACACGGTGAAATAATAAATTAATAAAAAACATACCTCTTGAATTCTATACTTTATAATTTCCATACTTCCACTTCCTGTCATTATGCCGTGTACTAAAATAACTGGTTTATAACTCAAACTCACATTTATAAATAAGTTAAATAATATAATTAATTTTAACGTCATTTTCGTATCTTTTGATACACTGCAAACAAAGAAAACCACTTTATAGCGTCGAAGCGAATGTTTGTATGTGAATTGTTAATGACATTGACGTTATAATATTATCATCATAAGAATATTGATTAGTTTATGTTATATGTGTATATAAAATTGCAAATACTTGGCGTAATGAAATGTATACATAAACCCGTGGCGTTCTGGGAGAATTAAATTCTTTGTGTCGAAATAGGACAGTTACTATACTCTTTGATGAAAAGTCTTTATTTTTGTTGACAAAAGATGGTCAGGCTCACGCAGATAAATTTATCAATGTCAAATGTCAATGTCAATAATTAACCTTTCGGCGCGTGCTAGGCTTTTGGCCGTGGGTACGCATGAGGCTGGCTACTGGCTTCACGCGTACCCTTCGTCAAATACAGGAACATTTCTTGAGCCTGAGGCGCTCCGAATCACAACCTGTCTACGGCTTGGGGTTCCGGTCTGCGTTCCTCATAAATGTCCGTGTGGCAGTGACGTCGACAAGCTAAGACATCACGGACTGTCATGCCAAAAAAGTGCAGGCCGCTTCTCGAGACATGCAGCACTTAACGTTATCATACGCCGGTCTCTTGCCACCGTCAACGTGCCAAGTCTACTTGAGCCGTCTGGTATTGCAAGAGACGATGGCAAGAGACCGGACGGTATGAGTTTGATTCCATGGAAGATGGGCCGGGTGCTGGTATGGGATGCAACCTGTTCAGACACACTTGCCCCTTCCCATCTACATGGAACCAACAACAGAGATGGTGCGGCTTGTGAAGCGGCTGAAAAAGCTAAAGCATGCAAATACAGGGGTCTAGGCTCCGAATATGTTTTTTGTCCCATTCGGTGTCGAGACCCTTGGTCCGTGGGGTCCTAGCGCTATAAGGATTTTTAAGGAAATAGAAAAAAGGTTAGTCGACGTCACAGGAGACCGAAGAGCTGGCAGCTACCTCGGACAAAGAATTAGTCTAGCTATTCAAAGCGGGAACGCTGCCAGTATCTTCGGAAACTTGCCTAAAGGGACTATTTTTAATAATATATTTTAGCTATTACAATATATATTTTTTTAAGGTTTTTAGTTTTAGGTTCATTATCCTAGTATATATTTTATTTTATAAATTGTGTAAACACCTAACATAAATAAAATATTTTATTATATACAATATTAAAAACTATAATAAAAAAAAACTAAAACTAGTAATTTAATTATCAAACAGTCCTACTCCACGCGGTATCGTGCCAAGAATGTCTATTCTCAAATATTAGCAAGGCTTGGACGTAAACGCTAAGATATAACTATCGTTAAGATTACCGATTAAATAATGCTGAAATGAATAATATGCGTTTTAATTGGAGACCCTTTTTATTGGAAACGAGGTATTCTATCTTAGTCCTTTTCAGTTTATACAAAGGTACTCTGTGGTCCTCACGGATGATAACGCATCTGTATTTTGATTCAAAATCGAGGATAGGTGTAAATGTCTATGGGTCACAGCAACAACTTACCATCAGGTGGACTGTGTGCTTCTTTGTTACCCTTATCCTATATAAAAAAAATGGAAATCGAAAATTTTACATAATTTTTACATGTAAAATATATACATACAAACATAATATAATCAAAACATGTAATATAGTAGAGATTAATGTAGTATTATTTATAATCTATATTGAATAAAAAAGTTTCTGTATTTGTCTAATTTAAAATTGAACACGTATCTAAAGATAAAGATATTTATTTTGTAAAACATGAGTAAAAATATAAAGGTGTTAAAACTTAAAACGAGCTACATGCCATTTATGGCGTACAAAAATTATTCTACATTTTATTAATATACAAAAGAATTAACTCCCTACAGACATAATTCTAGATGTGCAATAATTTCAATGGCATCTCCTAAGATTACATTAGAGAAATGTCACAATTCAATTTCAATATTTAGCTTAAATGAAATCAATCATTTAAGAAATCAGGCAAGCCGTAATAACATTTGGCTATTAGATATTTTTTTAAGATGTAGCTTAAAAAGTGTAGTAGGCAATTGTTTGATGGGTTTGGGGATTTTATTATATATTATTGGTGCCAGACAGAAAATACTTTTATGCATCAATGCCGTTATTGATGCAACTGCGCATAACCTGTTATCATCCCGGCGATTGCGAATTGTAACGTCTGATAGTTTGTTAAACAATTTAGGGTTACTTTGAACAAAGTTTGCTACTTCATATATGTATAAATAAGGATGCCCTCCTTAAAATTAGCCCAACTTAAAATTTTGTACTCAATAAAACATGGTTTGCAGCTCCCAGTAATTTTAAGACCAAACATAGCCCTGATGCACCTTTTTTGGGACTTAAATGTAATTTCCTTATTAGTAGAATTTCCCCAGAATATGATGCCAAACCTCAAGATGGAATCAACAATACCGTGGTAAGCCGTGAGAAGCGCATCAATATTTACGATGGATGCGAGTATATATCGCGCATAAGCAGAAGAACTAATTCTTTTGTTTAGTTCTTCTGTGTGCGCTTTCCAGTTCAGACTTTTATCAATAGTTACACCTAGAAATTTTGTTGTGTTTAGGTACTTGGTTGATTTCTGTCCCTTGGTAATTAACGTTGATATTTGGTGTTGCTAAGCGTTGACTGAAGTACATATTTTTTGTTTTTTGAAGATTTATTTTTATAAATGATTATTATTTAACCAGTTAATTATTAAATTGATTGTATTATCAATGTCACTTTCAAATGTATAATTATTGTTTTTTATTGTGACCGTACTGTCATCGGCAAAGTGCGATATTGGATATATTGTTATTCTTGGTAAATCATTTATATAGATGATGAACAACAAAGGACCCAACACACTCCCTTGTAGGACCTCGTATTTAACTATTTGTTTGTTTGATGTGTATGTTTCTTCTTTTTTGGTGCTAGAAATTTCGGTATATTGTGTTCGATTTTTAAGATAGGATTCCATGAGATTTAAACGTTTCCTCTGATGCCAAAGGCTTCTAATTTACTGAGCAGAATGTCATGGTCAACATAGTCCAAAGCCTGAGTCATGTCGCAGTAGATCGCGCATACCGGTGTCTTTTTGTCAACATTCATCATCACTCTATTTAAAAAATTTAAAATAGCCGTATTTATGGTTTTGTTTTAGCGGAATCCTTTTTGGTCTTCTGTAAGAATGTTTAATTTTTTTAAAAGTTATAAATTTCTAAATATATATATATTTTTCAAAAACTTTTGATAGTATAGGAACAAGCGCAGTGTGTCTATAGCAGTTCATACTTTGTTTGTCATCTTTTTTAAACAATGGCTTAACAATTGATGTTTCTAAACTTTCCGGATAAGATCCTGTGCTTATACAAATATTCAAAATATGGCTGAGATGATCACAAACGTAATAAGCGACATACTTTATAATTTTAGTTGAGATCCCATCATGCCCTACACTTGTGGTATTTCTTAGTGATCTTATGATTTTAAGTATATCATATGGTGTACTCGGTGCCATAAACATTGACTGAGTTGATTTGACAATATGTGAAGTTACTTGCTTTCCCGTCCCCGACATTGGTTTTATTTTATCTATAAAAATTTAATTTGATTGTTTTTTTAATTGTTAAAGACATTCGTGATCTCCTGTAGACTAGTTAAAGTTTTATTAATTATTGTCCACGTAACTTTAGATTTATTTACCGCTGTTTTTTATTTTATGGTTGTTTTGAACTCATTGTGTTAGTTGAATAATTTTTTATAAAACTTGGCATATTTTTTTAATTTTATTTTGTTTATATCATTTCGCTTTAGGCTATAGTTCCACATTAGCTCTCCTTTTTTTTACATTTTTATTCCACGTGTTAGCCATTGCAATTTTCTTTAGTTCTAATAGTATTTTTTTTTAAAGGAAACATAAATTATACGGGAGTGTTAAAGTATCTATAAACGCATTGAAGGCTATGTTTGGATTATCAGTATTATAGATTTCAGAGAAAGAAATACACTGTAAATATGCTATATATTTTTGCATGTTTTCTTGACTATAGTCACGTCTATTTATTTGCCACTGGTTAATTATGAAAGTTTTATGAACCGGTAATTCCAACATTAGATTAACACATTTTCAGATTATGTGCAAAGTTATCAATGCACGTCATGCTTGTAAGTCGCGTTGGCTGATTTATTTCCAATTTTAGATTAAAGTCTAAGAGAAAACATTCCAATTCCATTAAAGCATTAACATGCAACTTGTAAAGACATTAACATGCAAATTGAAGAATGCATAAAATCCAAATTATTTTGCTAAGAAATTTGTGGCAAAGATTGAACAAGTTCTTTGATTGTGATAAAAATCTTAAGTTACTTTGTTCACTTAGATAGACCAGGCACCCAGAGATAATCCTCTATCTACGTTTACCGCCCGTAGATAGAGGATTGACTATACTACGGACAACTAGCAGTGATACGAAAGGTCATTTACCTTAAAACCGACTGTGGAGTTGACAATCTATTATCTATCTCATTCCATCTTGTGTATTTGTCGTAATGTTGCAAAAACAAGTCAGGTTCAAGACGGGTTCGCCATCATTCGGGAGTTGTTGTTGTTTAGTAGTTTTAATTAAAACTTCTTGGTTCGGAGTGTACTTTAAAGTTATCTTAAAGTTATTTAAAAAACAGCAACTTTAATAATAAAACTTTTCTTAATTTATTAAAGATGCATGTAAGTAAAGTATGTATATCATTTTAATTTAATTTTTAATTTTAGGTGACTAGTTTTACTGTGAATGAAAAAAATATGGTTATTAATACCTACAAATATGTTAAAGAAACTTGGCCTAATGATAAATACCCATACAGAAAAGAGATGGCGCAGAAAGCAGCTAGTATTTTATATATGTCATCAGTCCTGTAAAGGGTAGGCAGAGATATTAATACCCACATTTTGCCTGATATATTTAAATCCTTATGTAACAGGGGGCAAGCCTGTTACCATACACCGGGCACACAGTTGTTAGGCAAGCGATATTCAGAAACATAGGTATATCTCAAACTACGTAGATCGGAACAAAGATTAATAATTTTTAATCTGGAGGTAGCCGTGGTTAAATATGACATTGGGACGTCGTACACCTCAGTCCCCCCCGTGACCATGGGTGCTGTAAACGTCGGGAATATAAAATAAGTTAATATACGCGATAAAATCCGTAAAACTAGTTTTATTTAAATGTGTAGTGTTCGCGTAAATATAAGAAATCATTATGTTCTTTTATAATTCAGATGATTAATTCATTTCTCTTGAAAATACTTTCTGTAACTAAAAACTACGGGCGGAAACGGCGTAAAAGCAGAATCATCATTCCGCATCGAAGATTTTACTAGACAGCCAATAAACTCTTTGTATTTCGACGGCACTAAGTGAAGACGCTAGTCATGGGCGTTTTTGGATTTGCACGCAAACGGATATTTATCCGATTTCAGATTTCAAAATCGATTTCAAAATCCGTTTTTAAAAATCCGATTTCAGAAGCGCTTAGCCATGCCAATTCGTTTGCGTATTTATATTTAGTTTTATAAATTAACGAAACGACAAACGCAAATGTAATACAGAAACAGATTTGCGCTATTATCCTTTATATATTATCCTATATATATATATAGGCTTAGGACTAGCAGAAAGGTTTTGTATGAAATTAAAACTTATCCGGCGCATTTTAAAATCGGCATATTTACAATGATTTCTTAATATATATTTTTTATTTCCTAAATCGGTACTTGTCTTTTGCGCCAAATAAATTGAAGCGTGAGATCGTTTTAAATGAGCTTCTAGATTACCCGTTGTAGATTTATATGATATATTTTGACTATAATATTTACACACTGCAACTCCAGAAGCATATACTCACACACAATTCACTTAGTTAACTTATTTTTTTTACTCTAAATTCTACTAAACAAACATGCAATAAACATACTTGTAATTACAACATATCTTGTAATTCACTGATACGACTGACCGGCACGCGCGCACTTATCACCAAGGTCAAATTTGCACCTAAACGAAAGCAACATGAAAACAAAAGATTATTTCTAGTAAACAAACACTAAACCAACAACAAAAATAAATCATCAGACAATTTCGCAAATATAGTCTTTAAAAAATTAATAATAAGAACGATATTGATCACATATTTCAAAGATTCCGGAACCAAAACTTCATCAACACATAATCTCGCAAAGCAAATATAGACTTTAAGTACTTAGCAGTAAGGATAATATTGATCGCATATTTCAATGTGCGATAGATTTCCATAGCCGACAAACTGAAATCCAAATCGCAAAATTCACGCCATCCTTTTCATTCCGCTATGTTGTGTTTGGTTAGAAAGAGAGAAACTGAGAAAACGGATTTCTACGGTGCGTAGAAATCCGAATCGACAATAACCAAATCCAAACTTTGATTTGGTTATTGTCGATTTTCTAGTTTGAGAAATCGATACGATTCGATTTGTGTTTGAAATCGGATTTTCTAGTTTGAGAAATCGATACGATTCGATTTGTGCTTGAAATCGGATTTTAGATTCGTTTTGATATATCTGACGCATGCCTAGAAGACGCTACTAGCAAAAAGTGTTATATCGCTAAAAAGTAGCAATATCTTGTGTGTAAGTGTGTAAGTATCTTAACATCCAGCAAGCGCAATCTTTACAGACTTTCAAAAAACAACTCAAGGAGTATTATTTGAATTTCCCGTCATAATAATAAATTATATGTATTTCCTCTTTTCATTAATACTTACTCTTAACTCTTTTCATTATATATATATATATATATATATATATATATATATATATATATATATATATATATGCCTTGTATAGTGGTATAAATAATAAGGTACAACTCCTAAACTATACTTTGATAGGTAATACCTATCTCTTGTCAAAAACATCTTTATTACATTATTTAAGTCAATTAAATGGAAATTATCATAATTATTACATTTATTTATTAATTTATTTACACTTTATTGTTTATAACACCTTTATAAAAGGGATTACAAAGGCTGGACTAAATGCCTCTATTGGTAGGCATTCCCAGATGTCAGTTCTAAATTATTATTGCATAATAAATTATCCATTTGTATATTTAGGTCAGGACTTAATTTATTTTATTGTGGTCAACCTCATATGTAAAAATGCAATGTAAAAAAAACAATCTTGTGAATTTTCTTAACATAGGTACCGAATTATTTTGATATTTACATGATTTTGATAGTTACTTAGGAACATTAACAGATACAGTTTGAAATGGATTCAAAATTATTTATTTTATTTAAATCTTTATTTGCATAAAACATGGTAGTACAGATAAAGTTCCTACATTTGTAAAATAAATGAACATTCATGTTTAATCGATCTATATATAAGAAAATATTTTGTCATTGTCATGCAATCAAATTACACAATGAAAATCTATTAAGTAAATATAAATTACAATAAAATTATTACAAGTCATAATAATACAGAATGTCAGCATTTGAAAATAAAATGTAAAGATCCATAAATAAATTAAGCAATGCTAGTCAATTTTTAATACATACGGAACAATGTCAAAAATCATAACTATCAACAAGGTCAAACTTTTATCACTTATGGAGAAACAACAAGATACAACAAGAAATTATAACATTTTAAAAATATATCTTAATTATATTAAAAATTGAATAAATTAAGCAATGTTACATATTTAATCAGCCTAAAACAATGAAGCTCAAAATGTTTTGAGCATACACTGCTAAGTTTTGTTGGTTACCTATAATCAAAACCAGTAGCAATTATCCAACAATTACGGATAGCTGATTCCTTAGGAAAGCTGTAAAATAATATATTTAAAAAATAAATATATATATAGTACACTTTTATATCAAGGTATTTAACGAGTATCTGTGCATAAATACAATATAACAATTAATACAATATCAATTGATTTAATTAAATAGCAGGTATATGTAAATGTAATGATAATATTATTCATACCAAACATTAAAAAATTATGTACACATTAAGCTTTAGATATTGTTCATTAATACATTTACGTAATGTTACATTTTATATTCAAAACCATAGATAGTAATCAATACAAGTAGCAAATGTAAGCACAAAAGAAACTTACCGATGAAAGGTAATATTATCAATTTTTCGTTCACTTATGCTATTGCATCCTAAAATGCTACAACTTATCACCTTTTTCGGATTACCTAATATCTAAAACCCACAAAAAACACAAAATTCAATTACATATTTGCTTAAAATATCAATGTTATTCACAAAAGCTTGACATCAATTATGTCAAATAAAGGAGAGAAATCAATCAATACCATCGAAAAAACGCATATATAGAACAAGACAAGAAATATAGTTTTGCTTCTCCCTTATTCTTGTGTCTAATTATATACGTGCATTCTTTTCACACGTTGATGACGTCAGTGAATGTTTAGTCTATAAGATACCAAGTCTATGTTACCGCCAATGTGATTATATTCTCTTTGGTTTGGCCATCAATGTGTAAATGACAGGCTCAGAAGGGCTAGAATCCAGAGCCGTAAAGCCAGTTTAAAAAAAAATATGTGAAAATGACAATGACAAGTTGACAAGGAAAAAAGCGCGGAACCTTGAAACGTGATAGACGCCTTTTTTAAACTAAAATTTTAATTTTGTTTTGTTTAGTTAAAAAGCACTAAACTTTTATTGTTTTATTGTTACTGGGTTTCCTCATCATGGGGAAACGTAGAAAAAAAAGTTGCCGGGAGAAGAAGTCTTTGAAGAATGGACTGAGGAGGAAGAAGTTGATACCAGTACTGAGAAAGATCCTGAGAAAGAGCAGCGCAAGTATAAGCCGTACTTTGTATCTCACTACAACTGGAGGTACCCTGAGGACTCTGTCCTCGTTGATTTTGTTGTCTTTGTCGAATCAAATGATGAAAGAAGGCCAATTGGCACGCGGGACATGATGTCTCTGTCCACACATATGAAGAGATTCAATAAAGGCATTAAATATTTGCAATCTATGAATAAATACAAAATAGGCGTTCATTTTGAAAAGCCCTCTCTAGCGAATGCATTTTTAAATAATGTTACATTTCTTAATGAGTACAAAATGAAGGCATCTATCCCAGCTGTAGGGACAGAAATCACAGGAGTCATAACTAATGTTCCCACTAATCTTTCTAATTCAAAAATTTTTGGTATGTTAACGACTTACAGGAAGATAATGTGTTAAAAGGATAATGAGGAAACATAAGAATGACGCAGGACGCAGTTTGCTGCAGCCGACGGGCACCATGGCCATCACGTTCGACCACGTCGATCTTCATGGTTGGCGGTTCGTGGTAAATCAGTATATTCCACCAGTGAAGCAGTGCTACTACTGTCTGAGGTATGGCCACTTAGCAAAGTACTGTAAAAATTCTGTGAAATGCTCAATTTGTACTGAAAATCACAGCTACAAAGATTGCCAAGTCTCTACAGATAAAGCTATATGCATACATTGCAAAGGAAACCATCTAAGCATTTCTGGACAGTGTCCTGTTAAGAAACTAAAGATAAAAGAAAATCAGGCTAAATTACACAAAACCCCGTTTATAGACCTTTTTGATAAAAACGAATTCCCCGAATTAAACAAAAAAAATCCTAAAGATGCTCTTATGTCACTGCTAAAGAATGATGACATTATTAATATAATTTTAAATACAGTCATTAAAGTATTAACTCTTAATAAATCAATCAAATGAACAAACCACTATATCTTCTCAGCTTGTTAAAAATGTTCTCATAGATACAATGAAACCAAAATAGATATTTCATTATTTAATATTTTATGGATCAGTTTAACATTTTACAATGGAATGCACAGAGTTTAATTAAAAATCGCTTTCAATTTACACAATTTTTATATGAGAACACTATAGATGCTCTCATATGTGAAACTTGGCTTAAACCTAGGCACAATTTTAGAGTAAAAGGTTATAATATTATACAATTAGATTCAGGTAATGATCATAATGGAGTAGCAATACTTCTACATAACAAAATTGGATTTCATGTTATCAATACATTCTCTGATGACTCATTACAAAATATAGCTGTACAAATACAATATAATGATAAATTATTAACTTTGGTTAGTGTTTACTGTCCCCCTAATTCACCAATTATAATAAATCTAAATCAGATAATTTAATCCAAAGTTTGCCACAGCCAGTCTTTATAGCTGGTGATTTCAACGCCCATCACACATTATGGGGGTGTACTGAATTAGATTCACGAGGTAGGGACGTTCTTGCAAGTATAGATGACAACAATCTTGTAATCTTGAATGATGGTCTGACTACAATGGATGACTACAGTAGGATCTCATAGATGGAGGCAGAATGCATTAGACTTGACACTTGTTTCATCTTCACTGGCTCTGTCTTGTGAGTGGCAAGTATGTGATGATGATTCTCTAGGCAGCTATCATTTTCCTGTAAAGATAAAAATTACGGTCAATAATCAAAATTTTCAAGAAACAGCTGTATCAAATAACATAAACTTAAAATTGGTAAATTGGTCAAAATATCCAAATTTAATAGATAATTTAATTAAAAAATAATAGTTTTGACTATAGTAATCCTTTACAATGTTATACAGATTTAATAGAACTAGTTAAACAAGCCATGCATTAATCCACACCACCCAATCAGTCTTCTAATCGAAATGTTAACATACACTTGCAATCTCTTAATATATTTAAAAAAAAATCTCTACCTTGGTGGAATTTAAAATGCAGAGGCAGTATTAAATTGTAAAAATACATATTTAGTATTTAAGAATGATCCCACAGAACGAAATTATATTAATTTTAAGACTACAAGCTGAAAAAAAAATTACTTTGAAGACTGAAAGACAGCTTAGCTGGAAAATACTATGTGAAACTTTTAATAGATCTACTCCATTGACTAGAGTATGGAATTACATTAAAGTTTAACAAAACTTTTGTTCATAATAACACATCAGTCATAGATTCTAATTGGGCTAATGAATTTTTGAAAAAATATACTCCCTCCAGAAACAGATGAATCACCTCTAACTCCTCACTCCTCAAATGATAATCATTGTGATTATCTTACCAAACCTTTTACCTTGACCAAATTCAATTCAGCTGTTAACTTTAGAAAGGACACTACTTGTGGTTTAGATTCTGTTCCATATAAAGCTTTAAAAAATATGAATACTGCGTGTAGAGAACTAGTTTTGAAAATATATAATATGTTATGGTTTCATTCACTTATTCCTAATGATTGGAAAGAAGATTGTTTGATACCCATTTTAAAGCCTGGAAAAAAACCTCACATTGCAGAATCTTACAGACCTATAGCACTTACATCTTATATGGGTAAAATATTTGAGCAACTTATAAAATCTAGATTAGAATTTTATCTAGAAAAAAATTGTCTTTTACCATCAAATCAGTTTCGATTCAGACGCCGTAAGTCATCTAGAGAAAGTATTGCATTTCTTCATTTAGACATCTTTAAAGCTATGGAAAATAATGAAGTATTAATTAGTATATTCTTTGACATTGTTGGTGCATTTAATAATGTTAATCTTCATGTACTCGACGCAGAGTTGAGGTCTTTGAACATTCCTGAAAAAATTGTAAAATGGATATTTAACTTTTTACATGGAAGAAGAGTTTTTGCTAAAGTTAAAGTTAAAAAATAATAATACAATTATTGGTCCTAGGCTCAGTTATAAAGGTGTTTGTCAAGGAGGAATATTAAGTCCTCTTGTCTTTATTTTATACATATTTAAATTAAATAATATTTTAGAATCAAATGTTACTAATTTACAATATGCAGATGATTTGGTCATATATGCCTCAGGAACAAATGTCAAAAACTTGGTAACCATTTTAAATGAGGCTTTAAAGAAATTGCACATTTACTTTTCATACTTAAATTTAGATATTAGTACTGAGAAAAGTAAAGTTGTAATATTTAATAAAATTTGTCCATTTAACACTAGAATAATTTATAATAATACATTTTTACCAATAGAAAGTTGGGCAAAATTCTTAGGTGTAATTTTTACAAATAATTTATCTTGGACCAAATACGTGAATTCTATTTCAGTCAAAGCTTCTAAGGCCTTTAATGTATTAAAAGCTTTGGCTAGTACTAACTGGGGAGCTGATCCAGAAATATTATCAATGTTATATAAGTCTTTGGTGAGGAGTCATTTTGAGTATGGCTTCCTTTGTTTTGCATCAAATAAAAAACTAGTAAACAAATTAGATATTATACAAAATAAGAATTTAAGACTTATTACCGGCTCTATGACAACAATGTCTGAATGTCTTACTCCTATCTTACTTAGGTTTAAATATCTGAAATTTAGGTTTTTATTAAATATTAATTCTTTGTCTCATCATCCTCTTTTTCAAAAAGTATTATTTTACTATAATAGTATGTCTCCTATATCTAACTCAGCCCCATATATACTTCATGACTTTCATGAAGTGATACGATATGATGAACAATATAATATTCACAAAAGCACACATACTTGGCCTTGTTATAAGGGGGAATTATGAAAGTAAATTCAGTGATATACACATAAATATTGATGAAAAATTGAAAAGAAAAGAAGAGGTTTATGAACTTATATCTACATATGATGAATATCGACAAATTTACACAGATGGTTCAAAAGTTGAAAATAAAGTAGCCTGTGCATTTTACATACCTCATCTGAAAACTGGACGTGGCCTTCCATTTCTGCATCAGCAAGCATATACACTGCAGAATGTTATGCTGTCTTAATCGCTCTTAAATATATAGAAGAACACCCACATGTATCTAATAAATGGTTACTGATCTCTGATAGCATGAGTGTCTTGAAGGCACTGAAGGCAAGAACTTTAGATGCTAAAACGTCTTTCATCATATATGAAATCAAAAGATTGTGGTGGGAATTGAAAGAAAATAATTTGGAAGTAAAATTTTTATGGACTCCGTCACATATTGGTGTTCAAGGAAATGAAAGCGCAGACCATTTAGCTAAAAGTAGGAGTGGGCGATACAAATCGTATATAGATACAATATCTACAATACGGCCGACGTATCTTGGCGAGTCCGACCTTCGCGCAGAAGGTTGCGCAATAGCTTTTTTAAGGAACAAAATGGTGGCATGAGGCGACGTACGGGGGGCGGTGGTCTAGGCTAGAGATTGACCATAAGTAAACACAATCGACCCTTTAGTCATAAAATATCGCAATCGATTAGTTTTATTTAGAAGTTATTGATTTTTGTTTATATAAGATATTAAACGAAATAGATTTACAAATATAGTGAATTTTGTTGATAATAAACAAGATTTCGACTTAAATAAAAAAAAAACTAAAAACATATTATTTTCTCAGCTGAAAGACATAATGTACTTAAATATCAATTATCTATTAACGTCTTCTTGAGTAACGACTATTTGAGAAAATTTAGAACCTCCTTATAAATTGCAAATAAATATATTTTTATGTCTTAATTTTAATCGATTTGAATAAAAATCGATTAAACAACACCCTCAGGCACGCGTGTTGGACATCCCTTTCTGGTTACTTGTAAAGCTTCGTGCTTATTCGGCAATGCTCGGTACACGGTAATATTTCTCAGTCACACGTTAGCATTGGTGTCGTGTTCGTGTCGCTATCTCTGTCTTGAGCACAGTCGGTTACAAAAGTTTTCGTTGTTATTGTCAGCTTTTGCGGATGATGTGGTCCTGATTTTCTCCGGACCGGCAAAACAGGTTCAGGAGCAGCCAATGCGACTCTTGCGCATGTCCATAAGTGGGGCGAGGAATAAGCAAGTTTGCGCCAGATAAAATAAAGCTGATAATAACAAACAAACTTAAGTACGACACACCACTTCTGGAGATGGGCCGGGAGAGCATCGGCCTCTCAAAGGAAATAAAAATACTCAGTCTCACAGTCGATGACAGACTTGCCTTCGACAAACATGTAAAAACGTGTGTTGTAGGTACAGAACCTGTACCATCGCTGTCGAGACCGCAAAGATTCATTGGGGCCTAAACCCGGAGTCATCAGGACCATATACACTGCGGTGGTGGAGCCGATCGTTTGTATATGCTGACGTGCTTAGGTGACAGCAGTTAGCAAACAGAAAGTCAAAAAAACAACAATATGGTGGCAGCGCGGATTTTACAAATAATAAATGTACAGAACAGTATCATTACCTCCAGCCTACTACTCGCCGGGTTACTTCCTGGGGCCCTGGGATCCGGAAGCAGCCTCGCTTTATGTAATAAGAAAGTTTATCGGCGAATAGTGGGTGACAAGTAGAAATGAAAGTAGAATACCAAGACCCCATCCCGCGGAACAGATCGGACTGATTCATATGCCTGGAAGACGGTGCACATTAACCAATACGACAACAATGGCCTTAAAATTTCACAGATGGCAGCAAAATTGAGGGAAAAGTCGGCGCGGCGCTATCCATTTGGAATGGCGACGCGGACTAATAAAATTTAAACTGGAAAATTTTTACCATTACCAGGCAGAACTGCTGGCTATCCTTAAACAACCAAATATGTAATTAAAACACCGGCGCAGAGTTGCAACCTGTACAGCGATTCGAGATCCGCTCTAGAAACAATCGTTCAAGACGTTTCCTC
>JAGSMP010002285.1:0-26022 GCA_029286625.1 Parnassius orleans
GATGTGGTCCTGATTTTCTCCGGACCGGCAAAACAGGTTCAGGAGCAGCCAATGCGACTCTTGCGCATGTCCATAAGTGGGGCGAGGAATAAGCAAGTTTGCGCCAGATAAAATAAAGCTGATAATAACAAACAAACTTAAGTACGACACACCACTTCTGGAGATGGGCCGGGAGAGCATCGGCCTCTCAAAGGAAATAAAAATACTCAGTCTCACAGTCGATGACAGACTTGCCTTCGACAAACATGTAAAAACGTGTGTTGTAGGTACAGAACCTGTACCATCGCTGTCGAGACCGCAAAGATTCATTGGGGCCTAAACCCGGAGTCATCAGGACCATATACACTGCGGTGGTGGAGCCGATCGTTTGTATATGCTGACGTGCTTAGGTGACAGCAGTTAGCAAACAGAAAGTCAAAAAAACAACAATATGGTGGCAGCGCGGATTTTACAAATAATAAATGTACAGAACAGTATCATTACCTCCAGCCTACTACTCGCCGGGTTACTTCCTGGGGCCCTGGGATCCGGAAGCAGCCTCGCTTTATGTAATAAGAAAGTTTATCGGCGAATAGTGGGTGACAAGTAGAAATGAAAGTAGAATACCAAGACCCCATCCCGCGGAACAGATCGGACTGATTCATATGCCTGGAAGACGGTGCACATTAACCAATACGACAACAATGGCCTTAAAATTTCACAGATGGCAGCAAAATTGAGGGAAAAGTCGGCGCGGCGCTATCCATTTGGAATGGCGACGCGGACTAATAAAATTTAAACTGGAAAATTTTTACCATTACCAGGCAGAACTGCTGGCTATCCTTAAACAACCAAATATGTAATTAAAACACCGGCGCAGAGTTGCAACCTGTACAGCGATTCGAGATCCGCTCTAGAAACAATCGTTCAAGACGTTTCCTCCATCTAACGACGCAAGTGAAAGTAACATCTTAAACATTAACAAACAAAATAAAATACTTAACATATTTTGGATCAAAGCTCACGCAGGGTTGGAGGAGAAGGAAGGCGGACAAGCTTCACCAGGAAGCCGCTACAAAGATTAAAAGTCAAGTACGAAAGTGTCCGATTTCATACGTCAAGCGACAAATCCGATTGGGTCAGCCTTGACGAATGGAATCGGCGCTATCGGAAGAAACGGCCTCCGGCCAAAATGTTCTTTTCCCAACGCTATAGAAGCCTATAATATACTAAGAAATTGGACATGGATCCCGGTTATTCAAGTCATGACGGGCATGGGGTTCTCGAATATTTATACAGATTCAAATGCAAGGAGGCCCGCATGTGCTTGACCAATAAAAGGGATGGTATGTCACAAGAATGCCCACTTACGGCAAAGATATGATATAGAAATAGAGATAGATATAAAAATAAACAGAATAAAGTAATTAGAAATAGGTACACTAAGATAAATTTTTAAAATACTGTAAGAATGTAACAAGAAAAGTAGTAATAAGAATAAATAGAAATAAGAAATAGGTACTGTAACATATATTTTAGTATATAATGTAAACAGACCACAAAACAACTAGTATTAAGCACTTAAAATGTAATAAGTAAAAAATGTAAATAGAAAATATGTATATAAAATTATAATAAATAAAAGAAAAGCCAAAACAAAACAGAAAAGAAACACCACGATAAACAAGGTCTGATTTCCTCATGTCAGGACTAGAGATAAAAAAAAAAACAACCTAACCTAACCTAACCTAACCTAACCTAACCTAACCTAACCTAACCTAACCTAACTAACCTAACCTAACCTAACTAACCTCAACCTAACCTAACCTAACCTAACCTAACCTAACCTGTACCAACCTAACCTAACCATGGTGCACTCAAACGCCGTGCCGTACGCAGCATTTTAAACCGCTCCGCGCTCGAAAATCCAAGTGTCGGGTCAAAGTGCAATCTTAAAGTGTTATACATCATTAGACGCGTCTCGTCGAGACGAAGACAGCTATATAATAAAAAGTGATCAAAGTTTTATAGAGTTTTAAAGTTCACTGCTGGTTCATACCTTAAAATCTTTAATGTGAAACGCTGCTCGATCTAGATCGAAAACAAATAGTTTTTAAAGTTAAAAAAGTGCCCCGACGAGCTTAACAATTTAGTAACCATTCATCGGAATTTTTCCGGACGCGCCGAAATATTCTGGTAAACAAAACCACGTGGACACGTGTTTTTGATAGAGGCCGTGCGGCTGATTTTGACATCGCAGGGCAAAAGAGGACATCGAGGCAGCATCCGACACTAAATCATCAAAAGTCGGACGTACCGAGATATCACGCCTGAATACCGATTTTCAGAGGGACTTTCAAAGGTGAATAACTCTGTTTTTCAGTGATAACATATGCATTTATAGATCTTATTTAAAGAGGAACTGGCTTTAGTTAATTGTATAATTTTTAATTCAGGTGTAATTATAATATTAGTAATTTTTAAATATTGGTACAAACACGTGGTGGCTGAAGGACCTCAGGACATTCCTGAAAATATTGTCAAATTTTTGTTATCATACATAGTGTATACCAAAATTTTTCTAAATGTCCTGACAAAATTAGATTTAGACCTTTTTGCGGTTGTTGGTTTCGTACCAATTTTCAAAATTTTAAAACTCAACATTTTTTGGAATAAAATTTATTATAAATTTATAATACAGCAACTAATACACTATCTACAAAATTTTCATAATTTCGCATAAGTAGTTTTGTTATTAATTTATTTGTGTGAGCTGGGAGGTCCTGCAAACCGCACAAAAACTTTTTTCAGTTTTCAGGAACGGGCTCTAGTCAATTCTGACAATTTTTCGGGGCCCCCTACTCTACACACACCTATCCACTAAAGGGATAGTCTTCGGACCTCCGGATCATTTTGACAAGTTTGTCCCCTACCAAAGTCGACATATTGACTTGGTCTCTGGGGATGAAAACTAAATCGTTATAATAAATTAACCAGTGATCCGATCCGGACGGGTTTTTTGCATAAAATAATATAAGTAAAGAACTAACAAATTAGAGGGGACGGACTCCACATAGAGCATTTAAAATATGTCTTTGTTTTTATATTTTATTTTATTAATCATTTAGATTTAAGTATATTTTATAGTTTTTATTCTGGTTTGACTGTGTAGTCATAGAGTAATATAGAGATAGAGACGACTACGTAGAGCGAAAATCAAAGAATTATTGGAACATTTAATTTGAAATAGATATAATTAAGGTAGATAATAAGACCAGACTTTGGTGAGCCAAATAGTCTGTTAGAAAATTTTTAAATTGAATTTTGTTTTTTATTTAATGTAATTTTATTTTTATCTATTTTATGTATACTCGTTTTCCTTCATGCTAAACAGACTCTATATAGAGTCATTGGACATGTGAAAATTGGACAGGCACAGAATTTATTTTTGATATGAACATCAGCCACCAAGCAGAGTGGTACAAAATATAACGACGTAGAGTCGAGACTCTACAAGAGTTTACATTTATTTTATTTTATTTTATTTTTTTTTTTTTTTTTATTTTTTTTTTTTTTTTTTTTTTATCCTTAACACTGCTACTACTTATAGTTAGAATTTGATTGAAACTTGACCTGGGTTCGCGGTGGTGTGTTAAACAGCATATAGATAAAATTTTATTTCACTTTTAAAAATTCTTAAATTGTACAATTCAATTATCCTGCTGGTAAAATTACATAAAATAAGTGTAGTATTTTTATTACAAATAAATTAAGAAAATGCTCTCACATAGAGTCTCATTGAAAATTTGGAAAAAGTACAACAATCGGACCGTCTTGTTACCACTGTACGAACTCATCAAAGCCGTATCCTGTGCATATTGCTATATTTTACAAACTTTTTAATTTTAAAACTCTAAAATTTTTTATTTTATTTTATTTGTAAACATTTAAATTATATTTACGTGTGAGGACGCGTTCCCTGACAATGTTTGGCTTCCGCACTCCTTCCAAAAGACAGGACAGTATGCACAGGTTCTCCAATGGGGACAGGGGACTGAATCATCTCGGTAATTAAAGTCAAAACAGTCTGGCGTTGAGAGAGTACCTCAGGTGGGGAGGCAGCAAAACAGATATGAAGTTGGAAAACGGCCTCCCAAAGGTGGTACCGCGACGCGCCAGAAATATAAAATGCACCACCATCACAGAAGCAAGGGGCAACACGAAAAGTCTTGGTAGAGTGTGGAACAGTCACCAAAATGGAGGCGACAAAATATATAGATCCTTGACAGGCAAGGCTTGCCTGAACAAGGCGAAATTACATTTAAATAACTCGCGTAACCTCAGGACAGATATAAAACTGAGGGTTACTCAGGCGATCGACAGACTCTACCAGCTGGTAAAGGCAGAGCAGGCAAAACATAGGAAAGATAGAAAAACAAAGAACAAGAAAGATGACAAATCAGTGGATAATCATGAAAACAGAGATCAGAAGAACATAGTAAATTAATAAAGAAGCTCGAAGAACATGGCAAACTCTGGAGAAAATAAGAATGAAATGGAAAACTTAGGTAAATTACAAAAGCAAGAAAATAAAGAAGAAAAGTGCGACGCAAGCATATGGCAGGACCACCGAGGAGCAGCCTCTGCAAAATACGACTATGCACCGCCAATTGCACGGATGAAAAGGAAGGGGAGAACAAGTAATGGACCGGATAAGAACAGCAATAAATGCCAAAGAAGAAGGCTAAAAAATAGACAAGATCAGAAAAGCAAGAGATAGGAAGGTGATAGTGGGATGTAGCACCCAGGAGGAATTAAACAGGGTAAGGAGGGATAAAGAACGCAGTAGAGCCTAAATGTCGATGAAATAAAGAATAAGGATCCCTGGTTTATACTGAGGATGTGCTTCAATGCTAACACAGATAAAATATAAAGGCAATAAAGATTCAGAACAAACAGCTGTTCAGAAACATCGAAGGAAATGAGAATAGACTGGAGGTCAAATGGGAAAATCTAGAACCACACGACGCATATCGTGGTGAGAGTGTCCCCTCAACTATGGAACAACTTAATAGAGGTTGGGTTCATCCATATTGACCTCCAGAAGTAAAGTGGGAGATCAGTCCCTCTGATACAGTGCTCACTTGTGCCTGGGAATACAGGCATACCAAGCGTTTGTGTAGTGACACTACGGATGTTTGCAGTCACTGTGGGGGCCCACACCTTGGGCAGAATGTGCAGACTGGCTTTCGGGCGAGCCCTCATGCAGGAACTTTGTAAGGCAAAATGGAAAAAGAACCACAATGCCTTCTGTGTAGACTGCCCCATAAGAAGGAAATGGAGACATTGGCAGGTCCACTGTGGCGTATGCTGAGGTGGGCTCCAGACCGAACAGGGACTTCAAACCAATGTACCGATATCACGTTATCCAGGCAAACCTCCAAAGGAGCAGAGTTAGCTGCAATGAACTAATCATGAGGCAACCAAAAATAGGACAACATTTGCCCTAATCCAGGAACCATACATCGATATCGGCGAAATGAAGACCCATCTAGGGACAAGAGTAGTACAATGTAGCAGAAGCTAAGCACGAACAAAGTGATAAAGGCAGCCATTGTGCTATTCGACGACACCATTAGCGCCAACCCAGTGCCCTGACCTCACAACAGAAAATGTGGCAGTCGCTAAACTGAGGACAGGGGCCTGGGAGATGATGGTGTCCGTCTACCTGGAGGGACAAATTAGTCGATCCTTACCTGGACACGATAAGCCGTAGCTGGCTTGGGAACTGGGAACGTGATACTCGGTGGGGACATAAACGCGGTACTTGGTGGGAAGCCGGGAGACCGATAAGAGGAATGGAAATAGCTGCCAAATGGACCAACTAGAGCTCCCTTAACAGAGGTACAGAACCCATTCGACACGATCAGAGGCGGTAAGAGATTCTCCAGCTGTGTGGATGTGACAACCTGCTCGACGAGCCTGCTCGGGAGGATAGACAACTGGAGACTTTCAGAAGAAATAACAGTTCGGACCACAAGGCAATCCTATTCAGATAAATTTAGAAAAATCGATTAGTATAGACATAAAAGAACGCAGAAAATTTAATACAAAAAGACAAAATGGGTAGGTTTCAAGAAACTCACCCAGTTAACGAAAACAAATAAATAATATACAAATAAATAAAATAGAAAATAGCGGAAAACTTGAAAACCAATAGTAGAATATGTAGAATCAATAGTGGAGGTTGCAAAGTGTACCCCAAATAAAACACCAAACGAATGGGATTGCCTTAGTGGACCGAAGAGCTGACTCAGAAGAAAAAGTCTCAGGATGAAACGCAGAATATCGTGCAACACCAGTACGCCGAGAATGGGTCGTCGAGCAGTATATCAAAACAAAGAAGAGCCAACAACAAGTAAAGACGCACAGACCGCCAGCTGGAAGGTTTCTGTAGCAAACAAGATCGCGAATCTATGTGGGACGGGATTTACAGGGTATAGGCCGCACAACTCGAGACAGGAAGATATCCCTCTTGTAGAGAGGAGACTCTGAACAACGCAGAGTCAGCAAGATTCTTGTGGAGACCTTCTATCCGGACGACAACACCCAGGAGGATGACGCGGAACACAGGCTTAATGAAAGGCTGAATCAGTGACGTAAGGTCACTTGATGACTCAAGTGACCCACCACACGGTAGAAGAGCTTATGTGGGCCGCGTCAGCTTTAATCGCAAAAGCTCAGGAAATGATGGTCTACAGCCGATATCTGCGCAGCGGCCATTGCCTGGACCGCCACTGTTTTGGCACTAGCCAATAAGTGTCTGGAGCTGGCTCATTTCCCTAATAAATGGAAGGCGACAGTAGTAGTTTGCGAAAACCTGGTAAAGGGACTACCCCAAGTCCTACAGGCCGATTGGCTACTGCTGTTCTAGAAAGTCCTAGAAAAAATGATGGTGCGGAGAATCAAGTGGCATCGTACCCAAATTAAGCAAAAAGCAATATGGCTTTTCTACAGCGTTTCGAGGACTCCTCTGACATGATACAGCTTAAAAGCTAACATCAATGATAAAAATTGATTGTATTAGTATCACTTGACATAGAGGGCCTTCGATAACGCCTGGTATTGCTGTACGATGTGCTTGCAGATCCGGATGCCCTTATAAACATCAGACGATTAGTGGACAGCTACCTGAACGATAGATCTGTGGCATTAAATATTCAGGGCGGAATGGGGCAAAACGACCACGAGGGTGCGTGCAGGGCTCGATAGGCGGTCCACTTTTGAATCTTCTGTTGGATCACTCCCAGAGCAGCGGATAGAGTACTGCCAGGCTTTCGCAGACGACGTGGTCCTAATATTCACCGGAGACAAGGGTTTGGAAGTGCAGGAGAGAATCAATGCAGCCCTGCATGTTCGGAGGTGGGGTCGAGCAAACTAACATTTGCACCTCAGAAAACCAAAGCAATGGTTATTACAAAGAAAATCAATTGACTCGCCACTTTTGAATATGGGTGGGGAAAGCATTGTATATCAAAGAAATAAAAATACTCGGCCTCACAGTCGATGACAAGCTGACCTTCAACAACACGTGAAGAATGTGTGCTGCAAGGCTCAAAATATATATCGTCAGCTGTGTGCAGAGCGCAAAGGTTCATTGGGGCCTAAACTCCGAGATTTGGGACCATCTACATCGCAGTAGTGGAGCCAATCATTATGTATGCGGCAAGCGCGTGGTCGCCGGCGACAAATAAGCTTATCAAAAACAGTTCGATGCGGTGGCGGGTTCGTACAGAAAATAATCAAATCATATAAAACTGTATCTTTGCACTCGGCCCTACTACTCGCCGGGCTGCTTCCCTGGCCTGAGGTCCGGGAAGCAGCCTTGCTTTGGTAAAGGTTGCTCGGCAGTGTGGTGGGACAGGAAATGGAGAAAAGTAGAGTTTGGTGGGCCACGCACCCCCGCGGATCAGCATGGCCTCCATTCACATGTCTGGAGGACGGTGCAGTCGACCAACAAGACAACAAAGGCCTCAAAATTTTTACAGACGGCCGGTAGGATTGACGGTAAAGTCGGCGCTGCGTTATCCATATGGAATAACGCAGTGGAATAGTCACCGAAAATAAGTTGGGAAATTTCTGCACCGTCTTCCAGGCTGAGTTGCTGGCCATATTGGGCTGGTAGGCACGCTCTCAAAGACCCGCAGAGCTGTATATATAGCGACTCTAGATCTGCCCTCCAGACAGTTGTCCAAACGTTTCCCTCCATCCTATAGCGGTAAAACAAGAGAATATCACAAATGTAACAAACGAAATCCCTTAACCTTTATTAAGTTAAAGCACACGCAGGATTGGAGGGGAACGAGAGGCAGACCACCACTAGCAAAAGCCGCAATAAAATTAAATGTAGGCGCACTACGAAAAGTGTCGGTTTCGTTCGTCAAGCGACAGATTCGTCTGGAATCGCTTGACGAATGGAATCGACGATATATGGAAGGAAAACGGCTTCCACCACAAAGTGTTTTTCGGATGCCGTGAATGCATACCCTATGCGAAAAATAGTAATGGATCCAATTATTGTACAAGTGATGACAGGACATGGCGGGTTCTGAATACCTATCAGGTTCAAATGCAAGGAGAGCCGTCATGTATCTGCGATATCAGAGAGGAATCCATATCCATCTCAACGGGTGCCCATATACTGTAAAAGCGAACAGATATAGAAATAGAGATAGGAATTAAGATAGATAAGGAAAATGTATATAAATTATAAGTAATAAATATATTTAGAAATAGGTTTTAGTTACTGTAAGAATATAGCAAATAAGTTGTAAATCAGAATAAATAAGTAGAAATATGAATCTGTCTACATATATGAAATATATAATATAAACAGCCCACAATAACTAGAATGAAATTGTAAGTCAAGTAATTGAAAATGTACTTAGAATTAATAAGATAAATGAAAAACCTAAAGAAATAAAGAAACCAGTAAAATGAATAAAAATAAAAAATAATACAAAAAATAAGAAGGACATAACAAAAATAATAGAAAATACAACAAAAGATGAATAACGTCCTTGATTCCACATGTCAGAGTCAGTAAAAAAAATAAAAAAAAAAAAAAAAACCTAACCTAACCTAACTAACCTAACCTAACCTTTTTTTTTTTTTTCGGGAAAATCTCATGGACTACCTCCGCCTGGGGAAAGGCGGAGGGCGTGCGGACTCTTACCGGCTAAAACCACCCCAGTGTCTCCTCGCACGTGCGCGCGGGCCGCAGGAATCTAATTCTGCAGCCCCAGGTCTTTAGCCAGTGTCCGGGCCTCGTCTCCTACTGCACGGTAGTGAGGTGTTCGACTACCCCTGCATCGCCTCAGAGGCGCGCGCCGACACCCGCTCGCGCCTCCACCTCGGGTCCATCGAGAGTGGGGCGGGGACTTCCCAAGTCCCTCGCCCTGGACCCATTCATAGGGGCGGAAGAGCGCTTAGTAGCGCCCGCTTTCGCGGCCCCAGCGGCGGATCTGGTCTCTGGCTCCGCCGCCAGCAACCAATTCGGCCGCGGGGAGGCGGCGCCTCGCAATACCGACCTCCTCTCCCCCCGGCCCCACCACCCCGCATCAACGGTGCGGCCCCGTCTGAGTCGCGGAGGATAGGGCGGTGGCGCATCGCCAGCTGCCTCCTCTTCCTCCGACTCCACCTCTGCAGCAGCTGCGTAAGGAGCGGACCAACCCCCTCCGCAGCCCCGACACATCCGAAGTGGGCCGCCGAGCCACACGGAGTACACCTCAGGCCGGCCCTACACCTCAGGCCAGCCAGGGGTTCCTCTTTGTTCACCGCGGGTGACCAAGCCACGGCCAGCCCCCCGCCACGACAAGGCGGAACCCGTTCAGGGAACCTAACCTAACTAACTAACCTTTTTTTTTTTTTTTTTGAAATCTCATGGACTACCTCCGCCTGAAAGGCAGGGCGTGCCAGACTCTTACCGGCTAAAACCACCCGGTGTCTCCTCGCACGTGCGCGCAGGGCCGCGAATCAAATTCTTCCGCAGCCCCACTAGTGCTGCTGGCCCGGTCTGTCAGGCCTCGTCTCCCTGCACGGGGTAGTGAGGGTTCGACTACCCGTGCACATCGCCTCAGAGGCGCGCGCCGACACCCGCTCGCGCCTCCGCCTCGGATCCATCGAAGAGGGGCGGGACTTCCAAGTCCCTCGCCCTGGACATTCATGGGGCCGGAAGAGCGCCGTAGCACTGCTGCGGCTGGCGGCGGATCTGGTCTCGCCGCCAGCCCATTCGGCCGCGGAGGTAGGGAGGCGGCGCCTCGCTCGACACTCCTCTCCCCCGCGGCCCCACCACCACCGCATCAACGGTGCGGCCCCGTCTGGTCGCGGAGGATAGGCGATGGCGCATCGCCATACCAACACTCCTCTCCTCCGCGACTCACCTCGGGCAGCGGTAGGGAGCGGATAACCTTCCCGCAGCAGTCACCGACACACACATCAGAAGTGGGCTGGCCCACGGAGTGGCCACCTCAGGCGGCCCACACCCAGGCCAGCCAGGGGTTCCTCTTTGTTCACCGCGGGTGACCAAGCCACGGCTACCGCCCGCCGACAAGGCGGGACCCGTTCTGGGGAACCTAACCTAACCTAACCTAACCTAACCTAACCCTGAACTACAACTTTGCATAACTTTAAAATTGGTATTTTCGTTCAAACTTTTCTAAATAGTGTAACTAATTACTCCCCATATGTATATATAGTTTTCTTTGTAAATTTTCTTCTTTTTTAATTAATTTTCATATTTTCATTTCTTTTATAATCGTAAATTCATATAAAACATAAATTCACCTATAACTTTGCACAAAATTGGTCTTTTTCAATTTTCATTTAATTAATGTAATTAATTGCCCCTCATATTCTCTATAGTTTTCTTTGTAAATTTTGGAAAAAAAAAAAAACCTACTAACTAACCTAACCTAACCTAACCTCTTCTTCTTCTTCTTCAACCTAACTAGCAACCTAACCTACCTCTTCTTCTTCTAACCTAACACCTAACACAACCTAACCTACTTTAACTAACCTAACCAACAACCTAACCTAACCTAACCTAACCTTCCTTTAACCTTTTTTTTTTTTGATCCTCATGGACTACCTCCGCCTGAAGGCGGAGGCGCCGGACTCTTACCGCTTCCAAAAACACCCAGTGTCTCCTCTCACGTCGCGGGGCCGCGGGAATCAAATTCTTCCGCAGCCACTGGTGCTGGCGGTCTGTCCGGCCTCGTCTCACGGGGTAGTGGGTGTTCGACTACCCGTGCATCGCCTCAGGGCGCGCGCCGACACCACGCGCCTCCGCCTCGGGCCATCGAATAGAGGCGGGACTTCCCAAGTCCTCGCCCTGGACCCATTCATGGGGCCGAAGAGCGCATAGTAGCGCCCGCACCGGAGCGGCGGATCTGGTCTCGGCTCCACCGCCAACAAGTTTCGGCCGCGGAGGTAGGGGCGCCTGCAATACCGACACTCCTCTCCCGCGGCCTGCACATCAACGGTGCGGCCCCGTCTGAGTCGCGGAGGATAGGGCGAGTGGCGCATCGCCATACCACACTCCTCTTCCTCCGGCTCCACCTCGGCTGCAGCGGCAGGAGGCGGACCAACCTCCCGCAGCAGCCCACCGACACATCCGAAGTGGGCCATGGGAGCCACGGGTGGCCACCTCAGGCTGGCCCTACACCTCGGGCCAGCCAAGGGGTTCTTTGTTCACCGCGGGTGACCAAACCACGGCTACTAAGCCCCCCGCCACGACAAGGCGGGAACCCGTTCGGGGAGACCTAACCTAACCTTCAACCTAACCCTAACCTAACTTCTTCAACTTCTTCTTCGCCTAACCTAACCCCACCAACCTAACCTAACTTCAACCTAACCTAACCCTAACCTAACCCTAACCTAACTTCTTCGCCTAACTTAACTAACCTAACCTAACCCAACCTAACCTAACTAACCTAACCTAACTAACCTAACTTTTTTTTTTACCGATCCTCATGGACCTCCGCCTGGGGAAAAGCGGAGGCGTGCCAGACTCTTACCGGCTAAAACCACCCCAGTGTCTCCTCGCACGTGCGCGCGGGGCGCAGGGTCTAATTCTTCCGCAGCCCCACACTGGTGCTGACCCGGTCTGTCAGGCCTCGTCTCCCTGCACGGTAGTGGTGTTCGACTACCGTGCATCGCCTCAGAGGCGCGCGCCGACACCCGCTCGCGCCTCCACCTCAGGGTCCATCGAAGAGTGGGGCGGGACTTCCAAGTCCCTCGCCCTGGACCCATTCATGGGACCGGAAGAGCGCGCCGAAGTAGCGCCCGCTTTCGCCAGCGGCGGATCTGGTCTCTGGCTCCGCCGCCAGCCAAGTTTCGGCCGCGGAGGGTAAGGAGACGGCGCCTCATAATACAAACACCTCTCCCCATAGCCCCACAACCGCATCAACGGTGCGGCCCCGTCTGATCGCGGAGGATAGGGCGAGTGGCGCATCGCCAACCTCCTCTTCCTCCGCGACTCCACCTCGGCTGCAGCCGTGAAACCGGACCAACCCCTCGCAGCAGCCCACCGACACACATCCGAAGTGGGCCATGAGCCCACACGGAATCAACCTCAGGCCGGCCCTACACCTCGGGGCCAGCCAAGGAGTTCCTCTTTGTTCACCTGGGTGACCAAGCCACGGCTACTAAGCCCCCGCCACGACAAGGCGGAACCCGTTCAGGGGAACCTAACTAACCTAACTAACCTAACCTAACCTAACTAACCCGAACTACAACTTTGCTAATAACTGTCAAAATTGGTATTTTCGTTCAAACTTTTTCTAAATAGTGTAACTAATTACTCCCATATGTATATATAGTTTCTTTTGTAATTTTCTTCTTTTATAATTAATTTTCATATTTTCATTCTTTTATAATCGTAAATTCATAATAAAAACATAAATTCACCTATAACTTTACACAAAATTGGTCTTTTCATTCAAATTTTCATTTTAAATAGTGTAATTAATTGCCTCCATGTTCTCTCCTATACTTCTTAAATTTTCACTGTTAAATAATTAATTTTCCATTTTTCGTTTTCTTATGGTCGTAATTTCATTAAATTTTTAAATTTTTACAAATCTTCGTTTATTTTGCTCTTTTGCTCCTGTTAGTTCGTCGCGTGTGAAACTGCCATCACACTCTAACCTGCACAATAAAACACACGGAAATAGAAAAATTCGCTACTTACCTAAACGAGGGGATAGTGGTCGATCGTTAAAATATATAAATTCAACTACAACTTTGCTAATAACTTTGTCAAAAATTGGTATTTTCGTTCAAACTTTTAAATAGTGTAACTAATTACTCCCCATATGTATATATAGTTTTCTTTGTAAATTTTTCTTTTTATAATTAATTTTCATATTTTCATTCTTTTATAATCGTAAATTCATAATAAAACATAAATTCACCTATCTTTACAAAATTGGTCTTTTCATTCAAATTTTCATTTTAATAGTGTAATTAATTGCCTCGTATTCTCCTATAGTTTTCTTTGTAAATTTTCACTGTTAAATAATTAATTTTCACATTTTTTTTTCTTATAGTCGTAATTTCATTAAATTTTTAAATTTTACAAATCTTCGTTTATTTTGCTCTTTTTGCTCCTGTTGGGTCCGTCGTGTAAAACTGCCACCTCTAACCTGCACAATAAAACACACGGAAATAGAAAAATTCGCTGCTACCTAAACCGAGGTATAGTGGTCGATCGTTAAAAATATATAAATTCAACTACAACTTTACTAATAACTTTGTCAAAATTGGTATTTTCGTTCAAACTTTTCTAAATAGTGTAACTAATTACTCCCCATATATATATAGTTTTCTTTAGTAATTTTTCTTTTTATAATTAATTTTCATATTTTCATTCTTTTATAATCGTAAATTCATAATAAAACATAAATTCACCTATAACTTTGCACAAAATTGGTCTTTTCATTCAAATTTTCATTTTTAAATAATTAATTAATGCCCTCGTATTCTCTATAGTTTTCTTTGTAAATTTTCACTGTTAAATAATTAATTTTACATTTTCGTTTTCTTATAGTCGTAATTTCATTAAATTTTAAATTTTACAAATCTTCGTTTATTTTGCTCTTTTTGCTCCTGTTAGGTCCGTCGCGTTGAAACTGCCATCACTCTAACCTGCACAATAAAACACACGGATCTGCTTCTTACACAAACCGAGTATAGTGGTCGATCGTTAAAATATATAAATTCAACTACACAACTTTGCTAATAACTTTGTCAAAAATTGGTATTTTCGTTCAAACTTTTAAATAGTGTAACTAATTACTCCCCATATGTATATAGTTTTCTTTGTAAATTTTCTTCTTTTATAATTAATTTTCATATTTTCATTCTTTTATAATCGTAAATTCATAATAAAACATAAATTCTATAACTTAACTTTCAAAATTGGTCTTTTCATTCAAATTTTCATTTTAAATAGTGTATTAATTGCCCTCATGTTCTCCTATAGTTTCTTTGTAAATTTTCACTGTTAAATAATTAATTTTCACATTTTCGTTTTCTTATGGTCGTAATTTCATTAAATTTTTAAATTTTTACAATCTTCGTTTATTTGCTCTTTTTGCTCCTGTTAGGTCCGTCGCGTAGAAACTGCCATCGCACTCTAACCTGCACAATAAAACACACGGAAATAGAAAAATTCGCTACTTACCTAAACCGAGGTATAGTGGTCGATCGTTAAAATATATAAATTCAACTACAACTTTGCTAATAACTGTCAAAAATTGGTATTTTCGTTCAAACTTTTCTAAATAGTAACTAATTACTCCCATATGTATATATAGTTTTCTTTAAATTTTCTTCTCATTAATTTTCATATTTTTTCTTTTATAATCGTAAATTCATAATAAAAATAAATTCTATAACTTTGCAAAATTGGTCTTTTCATTCAAATTTTCATTTTAAAAGAATATTGCCCTCGTATTCTCCTAGTTTTCTTTGTAAATTTTCACTGTTAATTAATTTTCATTTTTCGTTTTCTTATGGTCGTAATTTCATTAAATTTTTTATTTTTACAAATCTTCGTTTATTTTGCTCTTTTGCTCCTGTTGGGTCCGTCGCGTGTAGAAACTGCCATCCGCACTCTAACCTGCACAATAAAACACACGGAAATAGAAAAATTCGCTACTTAAACCGAGGTATAGTGGTCGATCGTTAAAAATATAAATTCAACTACACTACTTTGCTAATAACTTTGTCAAAAATTTTTCTGGTCACAAACTTTTTCTAAATAGTGTAACTAATTACTCCCCATATGTATATATAGTTTTCTTTGTAAATTTTCTTCTTTTTATAATTAATTTTCATATTTTCATTCTTTTATAATCGTAAATTCATAATAAAACATAAATTCACCTATAACTGCACAAAATTGGTCTTTTCATTCAAATTTTCATTTTAATTAGTGTAATTAATTGCCCTCGTATTCTCTATAGTTTTCTTTGTAAATTTTCACTGTTAAATAATTAATTTTCACATTTTCTTGTTATTATATAATTTCATTAAATTTTAAATTTTTACAAATCTTCGTTTATTTTGCTTTTTTTTGCTCTGTTAGGTCCGTCGCGTGTAGAAACTGCCATCCTCTAACCTGCACAATAAAACACACGGAAATAGAAAAATTCGCTACTTACCTAAACCGAGTATAGTGGTCGATCGTTAAAATATATAAATTCAACTACAACTTTGCTAATAACTTTGTCAAAAATTGGTATTTTCGTTCAAACTTTTCTAAATAGTGTAACTAATTACATATGTATATATAGTTTTCTTTGTAAATTTTCTTCTTTTTAATTAATTTTCATATTTTCATTCTTTTATAATCGTAATTCATAATAAAAACAAATTCACCTATAACTTTGCACAAAATTGGTCTTTTCATTCAAATTTTCATTTTAAATAGTGTAATTAATTGCCCTCATGTTCTCTATAGTTTTCTTTGTAAATTTTCACTGTTAAATAATTAATTTTCATTTTTCGTTTTCTTATAGTCGTAATTTCATTAAATTTTAAATTTTTACAAATCTTCGTTTATTTTGCTCTTTTTGCTCCTGTTAGGTCCGTCGCATAGAAACTGCCATCCACTCAACCTGCACAATAAAACACACGGAAATAGAAAAAATTCGACTTACCTAAACCGAGGTATAGTGGTCGATCGTTAAAATATATAAATTCAACTACAACTTTGCTAATAACTGTCAAAATTGGTATTTTTCGTTCAAACTTTTTCTAAATAGTGTAACTAATTACTCCCTATGTATATATAGTTTTCTTTGTAAATTTTCTTCTTTTATAATTAATTTTCATATTTTCATTCTTTTATAATCGTAAATTCATAATAAAAACATAAATTCACTATAACTTTACAAAATTGGTCTTTTTCATTCAAATTTTCATTTTAATTAATATGATTAATTGCCCTCATATTCTCCTATAGTTTCTTTGTAAATTTTCACTGTTAAATAATTAATTTTCACATTTTCGTTTTCTTATAGTCGTAATTTCATTAAATTTTTAATTTTACAAATCTTCGTTTATTTTGCTCTTTTTGCTCTGTTAGTCCGTCGCATTGAAACTGCCATGCACTCTAACCTGCACAATAAAACACACGAAATAGAAAAATTCACTTCCACTTACCTAAACCGAGTATAGTGGTCGATCGTTAAAAATATATAAATTCAACTACAACTTTGCTAATAACTTTGTCAAAAATTGGTATTTTTCGTTCAAACTTTTCTAAATAGTGTAACTAATTACTCCCTCATATATGTATATATAGTTTTCTTTGTAAATTTTCTTCTTTTTATAATTAATTTTCATATTTTCATTCTTTTATAATCCTAAATTCATAATAAAAACATAAATTCACCTATAACTTTGCACAAAATTGGTCTTTTTCATTCAAATTTTCACAAATAGTGTAATTAATTGCCTCGTATTCTGCTATAGTTTTCTTTGTAAATTTTCACTGTTAAATAATTAATTTTCACAATTTTCGTTTTCTTATAGTCGTAATTTCATAAAATTTTTAAATTTTTACAAATCTTCGTTTATTTTACTCTTTTTGCTCTATTAGGTCCGTCGCATGTGTGAAACTGCCATCCACTCTAACCTGCACTAAACACACGGAAATAGAAAAATTCGCTACTTACTAAACCGAAGTATAGTGGTCGATCGTTAAAAATATAAATTCACTACAACTTTCAATAACTTTGTCAAAATTGGTATTTTTCGTTCAAACTTTTTCTAAATAGTGTAAGGTACTCCCCATATGTATATATAGTTTCTTTGTAAATTTTCTTCTTTTTATAATTAATTTTCATATTTTCATTCTTTTATAATCGTAAATTCATAATAAAACATAAATTCACCTATAACTTTACTAAAATTGGTCTTTTTCATTCAAATTTTCATTTTAAATAGTGTAATTAATTGCCCTCATATTCTCCTATAGTTTTCTTTGTAAATTTTCACTGTTAAATAATTAATTTTCACATTTTCGTTTTCTTATTAAATAATTTCATTAAATTTTTAAATTTTTACAAATCTTTTTATTTTGCTCTTTTTGCTCCTGTTAGGTCCGTCGCGTGTAAAACTGCCATCCACTCTAACTGCTAATAAAACACACGAAATAGAAAAATTCATGCTACTAAACCGAGGTATAGTGGTCGATCGTTAAAAATATAAATTCTACTAACTTTGCTAATAACTTTGTCAAAATTGGTATTTTTCGTTCAAACTTTTCTAAATAGTGTAACTAATTACTCCCCATATATATATAGTTTCTTTGTAAATTTTTCTTTATAATTAATTTTCATATTTTCATTCTTTTATAATCGTAAATTCATAATAAAACATAAATTCACCTATAACTTTACACAAAATTGGTCTTTTCATTCAAATTTTCATTTTAAATAGGTAATTAATTGCCCTCGTATTCTCTATAGTTTTCTTTGTAAATTTTCACTGTTAAATAATTAATTTTCACATTTTCGTTTTCTTATAGTCGTAATTTCATTAAATTTTTAAATTTTTACAAATCTTCGTTTATTTTGCTCTTTTTTGTCTATTGGTCCGTCGCGTGTGAAACTGCCATCCACTCTAACCTGCAATAAAACACACGGAAATAGAAAAATTCGCTACTTACCTAAACCGAGGTATAGTGGTCGATCGTTAAAATATATAAATTCAACTACAACTTTGCTAATAACTTTGTCAAAATTGGGTATTTTAGTTCAAACTTTTCTAAATATGTAACTAATTACTCCCCATGTATATATATAGTTTTCTTTGTAAATTTTCTTCTTTTTGTAATTAATTTTCATATTTTCATTCTTTTATAATCGTAAATTCATAATAAAACATAAATTCACCTATAACTTTCACAAAATTGGTCTTTTTCATTCAAATTTTCATTTTAAAGTAGTGTAATTAATTGCCCCTCGTATTCTCCTATAGTTTTCTTTTATGAATTTTCACTGTTAAATAATTAATTTTCACATTTTCGTTTTCTTATAGTCGTAATTTCATTAAATTTTAAATTTTTACAAATCTTCGTTTATTTTGCTCTTTTGCTGCTTGTGTCGTCGCGTAGAAACTGCCATCCGCACTCTAACCTGCACAATAAAACACGGAAATAGAAAAATTCGCTACTACCTAAACCGAGGTATAGTGGTCGATCGTTAAAAATATATAAATTCAACCTTTGCTAATAACTTTGTCAAAATTGGTATTTTCGTTAAACTTTTTCTAAATAGTGTAACTAATTACTCCCCATATGTATATATAGTTTTCTTTGTAAATTTTCTTCTTTTATAATTAATTTTCATATTTTCATTCTTTTATAATCGTAAATTCATAATAAAAATATAATTCACCTATAACTTTTTACACAAAATTGGTCTTTTCATTCAAATTTTCATTTAAAATAGTGTAATTAATTTCGTATTCTCTATATAGTTTTCTTTAAATTTTCACTGTTAAATAATTAATTTTCACATTTTCGTTTTCTTATAGTCGTAATTTCATTAAATTTTTAAATTTTACAAATCTTCGTTTATTTTGCTCTTTTTCTGTTAGGTCCGTCGCGTGTAGAAACTGCCATCCGCACTCTAACCTGCACAAAACACACGAAATAGAAAAATTCGCTGCTTACCTAAACCGAGGTATAGTGGTCGATCGTTAAAATATATAAATTCAACTTCAGCTTTGCTAACTTTGTCAAAAATTGGTATTTTCGTTCAAACTTTTCTAAATAGTGCTAATTACTTACTATCATATGTATATATAGTTTTCTTTGTAAATTTTCTTCTTTTATAATTAATTTTCATATTTTCATTCTTTTAATCCTATAATTCATAATAAAAACATAAATTCACCTATAACTTTTAAAATTGGTCTTTTTCATTCAAATTTTCATTTTAAATAATTATTAATTGCCTCGTATTCTCTATAGTTTTCTTTGTAATTTTCACTGTTAAATAATTAATTTTCACATTTTCGTTTTCTTATAGTCGTAATTTCATTAAATTTTAAATTTTACAAATCTTCGTTTATTTTGCTCTTTTTTCTGTTAGGTCCGTCATGTAGAAACTGCCATCCACTTACTCCTAACCTGCACAATAAACACAAACTAATAGAAAAATTCGCTATACTTACCTAAACAAAGTATAGTGGTCGATCGTTAAAAATATATAAATTCAACTACAACTTTGCTAATAACTTCAAAATTGGTATTTTTCGTTCAAACTTTTCTAAATAGTGTAACTAATTACTCCCCATATGTATATAGTTTTCTTTGTAAATTTTCTTCTTTTATAATTAATTTTCATATTTTCATTCTTTTATAATCGTAAATTCATAATAAAAACATAAATTCACCTATAACTTTGCAAAATTGGTCTTTTCATTCAAATTTTCATTTTAATTAGTGTAATTAATTGCCCTCGTATTCTCCTATAGTTTTCTTTGTAAATTTTCACTGTTAAATAATTAATTTTCACATTTTCGTTTTCTTATAGTCGTAATTTCATTAAATTTTTAAATTTTACAAATCTTCGTTTATTTTGCTCTTTTGCTCTGTTAGGTCCGTCGCGTGTAGAAACTGCCATCCGCACTCTAACCTGCAATAAAACACACGGAAATAGAAAAATTCGCTACTTACCTAAACCGGGTATAGTGGTCGATCGTTAAAAATATATAAATTCAACTACAACTTTGCTAATAACTTTGTAAAATTGGTATTTTCGTTCAAACTTTTTCTAAATAGTGTAACTAATTACTCCCATATGTATATATAGTTTTCTTTGTAAATTTTCTTCTTTTATAATTAATTTTCATATTTTCATTCTTTTATAATCGTAAATTCATAATAAAAACATAAATTCACCTATAACTTTGCACAAAATTGGTCTTTTTCATTCAAATTTTCATTTTAAATAGTGTAATTTTGCCCTCATATTCTCCTATAGTTTTCTTTGTAAATTTTCACTGTTAAATAATTAATTTTCACATTTCGTTTCTTATGGTCGTAATTTCATTAAATTTTTAAATTTTACAAATCTTCGTTTATTTTGCTCTTTTGCTCTGTTGGGTCCGTCGCGTGTAGAAACTGCCATCCGCACTCTAACCTGCACAATAAAACACACGGAAATAGAAAATTCGCTACTTACCTAAACCGAGGTATAGTGGTCGATCGTTAAAATATATAAATTCAACTAACTTTGCTAATAACTTTGTCAAAATTGGTATTTTTCGTTCAAACTTTCTAAATAGTGTAACTAATTACTCCCATATGTATATATAGTTTTCTTTGTAAATTTTCTTCTTTTTATAATTAATTTTCATATTTTCATTCTTTTATAATCGTAAATTCATAATAAAACATTTCACCTATAACTTTACAAAATTGGTCTTTTTCATTCAAATTTTCATTTTAAATAGTGTAATTAATTGCCCTCGTATTCTCCTAGTTTCTTTGTAAATTTTCACTGTTAAATAATTAATTTTCACATTTTCGTTTTCTTATGGTCGTAATTTCATTAAATTTTTAAATTTTACAAATCTTCGTTTATTTGCTCTTTTTGCTCCTGTTGAGTCCGTCGCGTGTAGAAACTGCCATCCGCACTCTAACCTGCACAATAAAACACACGGAAATAGAAAATTCGCCACCTAAACCGAGGCCAGTGGTCGAGGGAATCCAGTGGCGCGACCGCGGACGCTCTGGCTGCAAGCTCAGAGCGTCCTGGACGCGGACGAAGCCAGTGTCAGGCCGTCAGATGCGCAGACCTGCGCATCATGGGTCTGGACGACTCGGCTATCGGAGGAAGGTTGGTGGCCGCCGTCGCCAGGTCCGGGGTGCACTACTGACCAGATCAGGTCAGGCGCCATACGCCCGGTCAACAGGGTATGCATGCCGCCACGGTGTGCTGCCCTGTTACGGCGGCCAAACCATAGTGGAGGGCCGAAGGCTTCTGGTGGGCTGGGTCTCAGCGCAGGTTAAGCTGCTGGAGCCCAGACCTCTGGTCTTCCGCTGTCTCGTGGGGCACCACGTATCGGTGAAATGCGCCTCGGAGGTTGACCGCAGTGGCCTTTGCTTCGCTGCTGTCAGCCCGGACACATATCGGCGACCTGCTGCGCGCCGCACTGTGATGCATGCGCGGCGACCGGCAGCCCAGCCGATCACCGGGCGGAAGCAGGGCCTGCGTGCCACCCGCCAGGCCAAGGCCGCGGTGAGGAGGGCCCTCCGCCGCCACCGCCTCTGTGGCCACCGCCGCAGTCGCGACTGCCGCCGCCGCCGCTGTCGCTGTCGCTGCCGCCGCCGCCGCGACACCGACGCCCGCAGAGAGGCGCCCCGTGGAGGAAGCTGAAATGGAATGCCTATAACGGCCCTTCCTCCAGGCGAATATCAACCACTGCGCCTGCTCAGGATCTGTTGCTCAGAGCATGGCGCAGTGGTCGATTCTATCGCTGTGGTCGCTGAGCCGTATTTTGTCTGGCCTAGGGAGGACTGGGTGGCGGACCTTAACGGCTCAGTGGCCATCATTTCAGCCGCCGCCGGTACCCCGACCCTGAAGGTGTCAGGAGGGTCAGGGTGCGTAACGGCACAGTTCGGGAGTTCGTCATTGTGGGGTGCTACTCCCAGAACCGATCTCGCCGTTCACAACTCTCTTGCAGAGCTGAGAGCAGTCGTCGTCAGGCTATCCTCGTACTTGTCCTCAGGGACTTCAATGCCAGAACTTGGCTTGGGTTCTCGTCGTACAGATGTGCGGGTAGGATGGTGGAAGACTGGGCTCTGGAGACAGGCCTGGTCGTCTAAATCAGGGGTTCTGTCCCCGTGTGTGCGGATGCGGGGCGAGTCGGTGGTGGACATTTCGTTCTTCGCCCCGCCGCTCTGTCGCCGCGTGCCATTGACTGGCGTGTCATGGAGGGTGGAGACCTACTCCGACCACCGGTACATCCGGTTTGACGTCTCCACCCAGCCCTCGAGCGCCAGTCCTACAGGCCCGAGTGGTCCGCGTTGGGCGCTGAAGCAGCTGGACCGGGAGCTCCTCCTGGAAGCCTCGATCGTGCAGGCCTGGGTGTCATCACCGGACAGGCCTGCCGACGTCAATGATGAGGCAGGGTGGTTCCAGGAGGCCATGTCCGAGATATGTGACGTGGCAATGCCCGCGTCCGGCCAGGAAGTGCCCGGCGTCAGGTGTATTGGTGGTCGCGTGAGCTGACGTCTCTGCGCGGGCGTGTGTCGCCGCGCGGCACCTGTACGCCAGGCATCGCAGGCTCCGCATTCGTCCACCGAATGCGGCAGCCAGTGAGGCGGGGCTGTACGAGGGATACAGAGCGGCGAAGACCGCCCTCCGGGAGGCTGTCCTGCGGGCCCGGGATCGGGCCCGTGAGGAGATGCTGGAGACTCTCGATAGAGATCCGTGGGGGCGCCCTTACAAGATGGTGCGGGATAAACTCCGCACCTGGGCCCCCCCGCTGACGCAGAGTCTCCGGCCTCAGCTCGTGGAGGATGTGGTGAGCGCTCTGTTCCCTGCGCGCGGGAAAATCCGCCCCCGCCTATGGCTCCGCCACCTGCGGTGCCGGAAGCGGACCACCAGGACGACGACGACGACATCCCGGAAGGGACCGGGGTGAACCTGAGGTGGCGGTACGTAGGCTCAAGGCCAGAATACCGCCCCAGGACCCGATGGCTTGCCTGGCAAAGCCTGGGTCCTGGCCTCGGAGGCTCTCGGGCCCCGACTGGAGGGCTCCTAAGCGCATGCTTGGAGAGGCCAATTCCCTTCGTTGGAAGACGGGAAGCTGGTCCTCATTCGGAAGCCAGGGCGCCCTGCGGACTCTCCGTCCGCATACCGGCCCGTGGTGCTGCTCGACGAGGTGGGCAAGCTCTTTGAAAGAGTAATTGCAAACCGCCTCGCCGAGCACCTTGCGGGGACAGGGCCGGATCTTGCGGAACACCAGTTTGGTTTCCGCAAGAGGCGCTCTACGGTGGACGCCATCATGCGCGTGAGAGCCCTCACGACGGGGGATGCAGTGGCCAGGGGTTGTATTGGCGGTGTCTCGACATCGCCAACGCCTTCAACTCCATGCCCTGGAGCTGCATTAGGGAGGCACTCCGGTATCACCGGGTGCCGACCTATCTCCGTCGTATAGTCGGGGACTATCTGACGGACAGGGCCGTCATCTACCCCGGTCGAAACGGTGAGTGGAACCGGCGAGAGATGTCGTGCGGTGTCCCACAGGGTTCGGTTCTGGGGCCGCCCTGTGGAACATCGGTTACGACTGGTGCTGCGCCGACCTCCCTACCGGCGTCAGCGTAGTTTGCTACGCTGACGATACGCTAATACTGGCACAGGGGGTCGTACGAGGCGGCGGCGGAAACTATGACACGCGGGGCTGCGATAGTCGTTGAGAGGATCCGGCAACTGGGTCTCGGGTGGCTCTGCACAAGTCCGAGGCCATGCACTTCCATGGTCCTCGGAACAGGCCACCACTGGGATCCTCAGTGATGGTAGGAGGGGTATCCGTCGGCGTCGAGTCGACGTTGAAGCACCTAGGACTCGTCCTCGACGGCCGATGGAACTTCGTTGAGCACTTCCGACGTTTGGCTCCCAAACTGGAACGGACCGGGGCTGCCTTCAGGCGGCTCCTGCCGAACCTGGGGGGGCCAAACGCCTCCTGCCGGAGGCTCTACGCGGGGATCGTGAGGTCCATGGCCCTTTACAGGGGCCCGGGTGTGGGCGCGTGGTTTGGCGCGGCTTGCCGTCCACCACCTAAACGCGCCCCAAAGTGGTTGCCGTAAAGATGGTTCGCGGCTACCGCACGATCTCCCGCGAGGCGGCGAGCCTCCTTGCTGGATTGCCGCCATGGGATCTGGAGGCGATAGTCCTCGCGCGCCTGCACGAATGGCGCGCGGAGGCACTATGCCGGAAACCCGCTGCCGCGGCAAGTTGTCGCGCAGCGAGCAGACTTCGGCATGATCTCATGGCGACATGGAAAGCGACTGTCGCAACCCCGTGCTGGGCACGCCACTATAGCGGCGATAAGACCCTCTTTGAGGTGGCTTGAGAGACGCCACGGTATCCTCACCTTCCGCCTGACGCAGGTCCTCACCGGACACGGTGTGTTCAGGAGGTTCCTGCACCGAATCGGGCGGGAGGAAACGCCAGGTGCTCCCACTGCGAGGATCGACCGGAGGACACGGTGGAGCACCGTGGAGGTGTGCCCTGCTTGGGCGGAGCACCGCCGTGTACTCGTAGCGGCGATAGGCGGCGGCGACCTCTCGCGTCCGGCCCTGGTCGAAGCCATGGTCCGGGCGAGACGGAATGGGATGCCGTCACCACCTTCTGCGAAGCAGTGATGCTAGCGAAGGAGGTGGCGGGCAGGAGAGGAAGAGCAACAGCTTTCCTTCCGGCCGCCGCAGGAGACGCGGGCGTCGGGGCTACGTCGTGGCCCCTGACCACCGTAGGCGCGGACCTGTGGACGGCGAGCAATGGGTAGCTCGCCGTCCGTCCGTCTAACGACGACAGGCCGTGTCGACGGCGCGTTTTGTTCCACGCGCGCCTCAAAGGCTGTCAGCAGCGTGAAGGGGCCCAGGGCCGACGCCTACCAGGGCTGCGGGCTGTTCGAAGAGATACCGCGGCTCCGGAACGTAAGGGCACTGAAGGAACACGGATGGTTTTTGTCAGTAAAAGTCGACACTCCGGATTCCTGACCTGATTTGGTAATTTGAACAATTTCGTCACCCATGCGTTTGATGAAGACCCAGTCAATTAAATCCCCGGCTTCGACATTGAGTATCGACATAGCATAACCAAGTGACATAAGGCCGGCACAGTCACGAAATCTACTACTCAATGAACCAAGCCGGAGGGTTCCGTCTGGGTTGGTTTTGAATTTATATAGGAACATATCCACTGCAGCGACCATTTTTAGAAACCCTCTGTCGTTAATCCAGCTACTGTAAATGCCCCGGACTCCATGAAACGACATTCCTTTACCCCCTTCTGCTGTTACTTGATCTTCCATACGCTTCTGGAGCATATCAGAGTAGTCGTCATTTCGGATTCTGAGCAATCGATACATACATAAAATGTAAAGCATAATGGCTCGCTCAGTCCAATTGTTTGGATCATCTGGGGAAGGTGTACCGCCTACTCCTGGAAGATCAATCATACGCTCGGAAGGAGCTGACAAAGGATCTAAGTTGATCTTAATGATGTCCCAAGGTGTTACTTTATCGGGATGTGTTCCTATTTCTCTGCCAAAAGATGTCCATTGGACTAAGGGACCGTCCTCCATCTTTTTGCCGTAGTAATACATGAACTGCTTAGCAGTATTGAGGGTCAAATTGGCACTTCTAAAACCTCCCTTGACTGCTCTAATTAAAGCCAAATCTGTTCCTGCATATTCAGGAACATTTGCTGCAGGTTTTTCAGCAGTATTACT
>JAGSMP010002286.1:0-28371 GCA_029286625.1 Parnassius orleans
GATTTAGTAATTTGAACAATTTCGTCACCCATGCGTTTGATGAAGACCCAGTCAATTAAATCCCCGGCTTCGACATTGAGTATCGACATAGCATAACCAAGTGACATAAGGCCGGCACAGTCACGAAATCTACTACTCAATGAACCAAGCCGGAGGGTTCCGTCTGGGTTGGTTTTGAATTTATATAGGAACATATCCACTGCAGCGACCATTTTTAGAAACCCTCTGTCGTTAATCCAGCTACTGTAAATGCCCCGGACTCCATGAAACGACATTCCTTTACCCCCTTCTGCTGTTACTTGATCTTCCATACGCTTCTGGAGCATATCAGAGTAGTCGTCATTTCGGATTCTGAGCAATCGATACATACATAAAATGTAAAGCATAATGGCTCGCTCAGTCCAATTGTTTGGATCATCTGGGGAAGGTGTACCGCCTACTCCTGGAAGATCAATCATACGCTCGGAAGGAGCTGACAAAGGATCTAAGTTGATCTTAATGATGTCCCAAGGTGTTACTTTATCGGGATGTGTTCCTATTTCTCTGCCAAAAGATGTCCATTGGACTAAGGGACCGTCCTCCATCTTTTTGCCGTAGTAATACATGAACTGCTTAGCAGTATTGAGGGTCAAATTGGCACTTCTAAAACCTCCCTTGACTGCTCTAATTAAAGCCAAATCTGTTCCTGCATATTCAGGAACATTTGCTGCAGGTTTTTCAGCGGTATTACTGGCAAACCACTCAGAAGGACAATCAACCTCACCCCCTGGATTTGTGTATTCTAATTTTATTTTCTGTTGGGTAGCGATATGGATGGTATCGAATTGAATATCCATAGCTGCAAGAGATATCAGGTAATATTTAGATATATTGTGATGTTCTAATGATGATGTTTGATGATAATTTGATGATGTTGTAAATATATTGTGATGTTAATTCCACTTGGTACGATTGTCCTTGCCTAAGTAATATAAACCGTGCCCGGATTGACTTGAATAATTCTCACCTTCTTCATCTTCGTATGATGACTGTTCTGTGTCGGTGCAATGTTCACTGTGCTCACTATCTCCGTCACTCTCTGCTCTGTCAATCCTACTATCTGGGTCCTCTATTTCCTCCGTACCTTCTTCCATCAGCCACGCCACAATTTATTGTTCCCTTTTATCCATCTACAATAAACATATATCTCATTTTAGTATTTTAAATTATATTTTATACACAAACCATCACTGTTAATTAAAAAAAAATAACAAAAAAGGTAGAATATAAATATACAATACATTTGAAAAAAACTTACTCACAAAAACAATACTTACATCGATACTCGCGCGATGAGCGAAACCCCGCGCGTTGGAGGTGAATCGAACAAACCTTCCTCTATGACTGACTGGAGCACACTAATCCAAGGCCAACGTATGTTCCGGGACGGGGAGGGAATAAAACTCAGCTACACGGCGCAAGAGACTGTCAGGTAGGGTTTTGACAGAATGGCACCATTTTTAAATTTACCGTGAGCAAAATGCTCAGGCGCGAGTTCCTTGCTTAAAAAGGGAGTCATTCGATATTCATAAGTAACGTAAAAAAATGTTAAGATAAGTATTTAGATTTCTTGAAAAAAGGTTCTGACTACTACTACTATTGATTTTCAAAATCCCCGCATTTTCCCCGCATAATACCAAACCCCAACCAACTTTAAATTCCCCGCAATTTGGGGAATTCCACACATGTTGGCAACGCTGACATGTGTAAATTCCACAGTACAGCGACACGAGGTAAAAGTGAAAGTGTGGGAAGGGTAGAGTGAGTAGTATACCTAATGCATTGTTTCGTACCGATCTAGATAAGAGTTCGGCGCCCGCGAGATATTGACCCTATTGTCAGCTGATTTTCTTTTTTAAGTTTTACTGCTGGTTTTATGTTTAAGTATTTTCATGATTTTTTTTATGAAATATCGTTTCATTTAACTGTACTAACATGATGGAGCGTGAATAAAGTTAATAAAACGTTGTGAAAAGATGATTTTTTTTCCTCGGGATCGAATTTCTTTCTGACCCATCATCATAGGTATCCTTAGTACTATCATCTGTCTTCCTTTTCGGGAGCGTTTCACAAACACCCGGTATATAAAATCTACTTGATTTTTTCTATTAGAAAAAGTATTTGCTATGGTATTCGAATAAGAAATATACTATTATTATCTTATTTGAAATCTTGACCGTTATGAATTGTTCGCGTAGAGGTTTTTTTGTTTCTACTTTTTTATCAATTGAAACATAAAGTTACTGTTGTTGTAACTTAGATCATTCAAAAACATTACGTAGTAAAGATAATTAACATTACTTACTGTTTTTTGAAAAAAAAAATCCAACTAAAATCACAATCACAAAATAACAACAATTACGTAACTAACAGCACCAACAGCGCGAAAGCGAATGGCTGTTATTTTTGATCTTGTCTATGTAACAGAGTCAGTATAATACTTGAGCATACTCTTTAGTTCGTTCAGAATTTAATGAAATAGTTTTTAATTTAAAATACTCGTATACTGTATTTTTATATTAATTATTAAATAGCAGCGCGGTACTCAACGGTCACGTAATAGGTGCATGAATTCATGTCCGCGGTAAGTACCTTGATGAAGTACGAGTATGAAGAAAAGTCCATTTCTGTCTAAACGGTGCAAGTGCGGGAGAATCTGTTTATATGGGCTAGTCAGCTAATAATTTTTATTTTATTTTATTCTTTTAATTGTCCTTTATATTTCAATTTCAGAACCAGCCGCACGCTTCTGGTTTCCAAGATGGCCCACTACGTGGTTTATGGAAGACTAAGAAATTCAGTTTTCCTCCATGGAAAATTCTCAAATTTGGTATGCACTTAGATAATAATAATAATAGTAAATGTTTTATTGACATATAGATTTAACAAATGTAAGCAAGAACAGTGAGATCGTGCATGTGTCCACCTATTTCACTAATAAAAACTATACGTCCTACGTCAAAAATCGGGCGTAAAAATTTAATTATAGGCCAGAAAATATTAATTATAATTTACTTTTTCACATAACTTTTTCCCGAGATCGCTGCTTCATGGGTTTTCACAATTTTATAAAGCGTTAAATTCACGTCTTTTGATACAATTCGTCACTCTAACGTAAGATGATCGACCACGTGTATTTTGGAAAAATGTTAATAACTCAGTTTTTCCTGTTTGAAAAATTCTGAAATTTGATGCACACTTAGAACTCACATATATACACCTACTTAACTATTAAAAACTATACGTTCTCCATCGAAAAACGGGCGTGGGCAAGAAAATGTAAATTTTTAGTCACTTTTTTAGACATAACTTTTTTCACAGGAATCCGAGCTCCAAGCGGTTCACCACAGTGTAGGGCGTCAAATTCCGCGTCTTTTGATATATAATATGTCACTATTGCACAAATTTTCCCACTTTCCCGAATTTTTTATTGCGGAGCGTCGCAGTTTCGTGGCGTTCGGGACCGCGGATGGCGCGAGACTGGTTAGGTTAGGTTAGGTTCCCGTGTGGATAGTGGGCTGCTATGTCTCTCCTTATAGGATTGAGACAAGCTCGAAGCCGCCGCCATCGTCGCGGCCTGGCCAGAAAAAGCCGGAGAGGTTCCGCTCGATTCGGAAGTGGAAGCGAACTGGTTTCGGGCTACGATGGCGCAAATATGTGACGTCTCGATGCCCAGAACCAGTCGTTTCAAGCGTAGGGCGGTGTGCTGGTGGTCGGCAGAAATCGCACACCTTCGTGCGATCTGCTTGCGGAGTCGGCGCAAGTACACAAGAGCCCGAAGAAGAAGGCGAGCTCCACTTGAGGAGATAGCCAGACTCTACGGAGCATACTGAGCGGCTACAAAGGCGTTACAAATTGCTATATCTAACGCCAAGTCTCGGTCCTGGAAAGAGCTCCTAGAGGGACTCAACGAAGATCCCTGGGGGCGACCGTACAAGATGGTGCTGAGAAAACTCCGGCCCTGGTCGCCGCCCTTGACGGAGACTCTCGATCCGAACCTGCTGGGAAGAGTGATCAGCACGCTTTTCCCAGAGGACCGGTCAAGTCCCTCAGGTCACCTGCCGTCGTCATTAGAGTGCATGATGAGATGGAGGTGACCGTGGCGGAGCTGGACCGAGCCGTTAGCCGCTTGAGAGCCCGAAACACTGCACCAGGGCCTGACGGAATTCCTGGTTGGGCTCTGATCCTTACCGGCTGCCTGCGGAGTTCCAAGATCCCCACAGCATGGAAAGAAGCAAGGTTGGTCCTCTTGAAGAAGGAAGGCAGGACCACCGATTCTCCCTCTGCGTACCGTCCCATATGCCTGTTGGACGAGATTGGCAAATTATTCGAGAGGAGCCAAGCGAGAGAGGTTGCGTTCCGAACGGAGATCCCGGGATCCCTCGTACACGCTGATGGAGACCACCGTGGGGTTTTAGCCGTTACCTGCCTTATTAATAAAAATTGCTTATTCCAAGCTTAATTCGAAGTTACACTTGGAGTAGTTAATCTCAGAGTAACTGAGTATTAACTTCTTTATTACAATGTTATTAATAAACATGGAGTAACCTCGGACTAACAATACATTCCTTACGCCGGGATTAACGCGTGCGCTATGGCAACCCACTTATTTTAAAAGTAAAATGAGTGAGTCAGTGAATGATTGGTGAATGAACTCAATGCTTGATGACAACATTAATGTTGGTGTTTTTATTATTCGCTCGAGAGAGCAGGCAAAGGAACTAAGCCATACAGCCTTGTCTTTTTTATTTTGAATATATAGAATTTTAAGGTGTAAAGGCCGGAACCAAGTCTTATTTTTCTTCTTTCCGTCTCTTCAAAATACATAAAGGCCGAAGCCAAGTCTTATTTTCTTTAATTCTTCATATTTGCAAAAACCGTAAAGGCTAAAGCCAAGTCTTCTTTATATTACAATCTTTGTAAGTTTCAATCCATGTAGATTTGTCAATCCAATATTTTTAAAAACAGGGATACCTTATTTCATATTTCTTTTACAGTATTGTGAATAAAATTGCAAAATGCTAAACATGTCTTAGTATTCCTAAGAACATCTTGCAGGGCACGCGGAACGCTTTCTGAGTTTTCATAAACTTGTATAGGTTTTTCAATGAGTAGCAATCTTTCTATGGCGTACGCTGGGCAGTTAAATATTATATGTTCTGCAGTCTGATCTGCTTCTGTACGCAGAAGTTGCATGTTGCAGATGCTACTATTCTCATCCTGGAAAGATGAGCGTTCAGTCGATAGTGGCCAAATCTAAGTCTCCACATTATTGTATAAAATTTTCTGCTATGATATCTGTCGTTGCGAGAAAACCAAGGAATACTTAATTCTGAATTAATTGATGCATACCAACGACCTTTTCCTGCCTCTAAAACAGCATTCCATTGCATTTTCCATTCTTCTTTTAACTGTTGCTTTAAAATTGAATATAAATCTGTATGTGGTATTGCAACACCGGTTATCCTGTCAATATCAGCTGTAACTATACTTTTAGCTAAATGGTCTGCGCTTTCATTTCCTTGAACACCAATATGTGACAGAGTCCATAAAAATTTTACTTCTAAATTATTTTCTTTCAATTCCCACCACAAATTTTTGATTTCATATATGATGAAAGACGTTTTAGCATCTAAAGTTCTTGCCTTCAGTGCCTTCAAGACACTCATGCTATCAGAGATCAGTAACCATTTATTAGATACATGTGGGTGTTCTTCTATATATTTAAGAGCGATTAAGACAGCATAACATTCTGCAGTGTATATGCTTGCTGATGCAGGAATGGAAAGGTAACGTCCAGTTTTCAGATGAAGTATGTAAAATGCACAGGCTACTTTATTTTCAACTTTTGAACCATCTGTGTACATTTGTCGATATTCATCATATGTAGATATAAGTTCATAAACCTCTTCTTTTCTTTTCAATTTTTCATCAATATTTATGTGTATATCACTAAATTTACTTTCATAATTCCCCTTATAACAAGGCCAAGTATGTGTGCTTTTGTGAATATTATATTGTTCATCATATCGTATCACTTCGTGAAAGTCATGGAGTATATATGGGGCTGAGTTAGATATAGGAGACATACTATTATAGTAAAATAATACTTTTTGAAAAAGAGGATGTTGAGACAAAGAATTAATATTTAATAAAAACCTAAATTTCAGATATTTAAACCTAAGTAAGATAGGAAGAGTAAGACATTCAGCCTGTAAAGAAACAATAGGATTTGTTCTCATAGAGCCGGTAATAAGTCTTAAATTCTTATTTTGTATAATATCTAATTTGTTTACTAGTTTTTTATTTGATGCAAAACAAAGAAAGCCATACTCAAAATAACTCCTCACCAAAGATTTATATAATATTAATAATATTTCTGGATCAGCTCCCCAGTTAGTACTAGCCAAAGCTTTTAATACATTAAAGGCCCTAGAAGCTTTGTCTGAAATAGAATTCACGTATTTGGTCCAAGATAAATTATTTGTAAGAATTACACCTTCTTAGGTGCACAATTTTCTCCTGTGATTTCTGTCCCTACAGCTGGGATAGATGCCTTCATTATGTACTCATTAAGAAATGTAACATTATTTAAAAATGCATTCGCTAGAGAGGGCTTTTCAAAATGAACGCCTATTTTGTATTTATTCATAGATTGCAAATATTCTTTCATCATTTGATTCGACAAAGACAACAAAATCAACGAGGACAGAGTCCTCAGGGTACCTCCTGTTGTAGTCAGATACAAAGTACGGCTTATACTTGCGCTGCTATTTCTCAGGATCTTCCTCAGTACTGGTATCAACTTCTTCCTCCTCAGTCGATTCTTCAAAGACTTCTTCTTCTCCCGGCATTTTTTTTCTACGTTTCCCCATGATGAGGAAACCCAGTAACAATAAAACAATAAAAGTTTAGTGCCTTTTAACTAAACAAAACAAAATTAAAATTTTAGTTTAAAAAAAGGCGCCTATCACGTTTCAAGGTTCCAACGCTTCGATAACATTAATGACAGTGACAGGCAATATTTTGAGTTTGACAACTTGACAAGAGTTAAAAAATACGGTATACGTGTTGTTCCTCGTGTTGTTTTCGGACTCGGTGGAAAAACTAAGTTCTAAATTAAATCACTTTTAATCACGCCTTAAAATGGATCAAAAACGCAATCGCTCTCAAAATTGGGATGAAGAAGAAAAGGTAATTTAAGTCAATACTTTTATTAATTTATTATTAATGAACCATTGTACCGTGGTCTTTATTGATATCTTTTACTGTTTCAGCTTTTATTTCGGTCTGTGCTCAAAGAATATGCGGACATTATTGAAAATAAAGGATAAATAAAATATTTTGTAGATGTAAATATTGCATATTTATTTTAAAAATTTTCATTAATAAATGCTGCCCGTACTGAATTTCCTCTTAGGGAGTTATTTACTAATTATGTGACTGGATTATTTCCATCATTTCCTTCTACTACATCCTCATGCTGATCTTGCTTGTGCATTGCAATGTTGTGCAGTATTGCCAATGCAACAATATATAGTTTTGTATGCTCTAATTTAGTATTAAGTCCTCGCAGTAAACACCGAAACCTTTGCTTCCACACTCCAAAGCATCGTTCTACAGTGTTTCGGGTCCTGATGTGCGACCGGTTGTACATTTCTTCCTTTTGTGTATTGGGACGCAGGATAGGAGTGAATAAATAAGGAGTACAAACATAACCAGAATCTCCGAGAAACCTGCCTTTAAATTCTGACTGCTCTAACCTTTGTTTTATGCGACTTTCATTAAATATTCTTGAGTCATGTGTGCTGCCTCGCCAATGTGCCACTATATCCATGATCTCTAAATTAGCATTTGACACAACCTGGAACAAAGTACTCATAGCTTCGTTAATATGAAATAATAGATTAAGGAGATTGTACTGATTCTGACTAAGATATAACTTTAGGTAACTATATGGCAAAGATGGGCTAGCTAGGTGCTATAAAACTTACTTGTACATTTATTGAACTATGTCCTTTCCTGTTTATGTAGTATTGTCCGATATTTCCACCGACTTTCGGGATTCGAATATGTGTGTAATCAATAGCCCCTATCACTTGTCTAAATCCACATATTGAATAAAAACCTGCAATCACATGGTTCTGCTCCACATCACTTTGTGGCATTTTAATCCACTGTGCTATTAGTGCTAAAGCAACTTGTTTGCATACAAGTGATATTGTTGGCTGACTCATTCCACTTAGATCTCCTACATCATCTTGTATCTGTTGAAAACAAAAGTAATTGAATTAGAAATCATAACAACTAATAATTATGCACTTAATTGTAAAAACTATTGATAATGGAGGATGTTAATGTAAATGAAGGTAAAAACCTATAAAATTGATAGTAGGTAGGTATATAGTAATTACCTCTCCACGGGCCCATGTTCTTATGGCAGTCAAAACTTTCAGATGGGGTGGTATAAATCCACCTCTTGAATCACCGGCTAATCATTTTTCACCATGTCAATAAGGAAAACGGCAGTACTGCGAGAAAATCTGTATTTAATTTTAAATTCGGCTTCTTGAAGTTCTTCCAGTGGATTTTACGAATTTTATAAAATTTTACACGTCTCATTAATGGAATCTGATTAACCACTTCATTAATTTCATCTATCACTCTCATATCAACAATCAAATAATCTCTATCCATCTTGAGGTTGTTGTTAACGAAATACGAACTTACTAGGTAGCTACAACGTGCGTAAAGTTTTACAAAATGTCAAAATACGCGGCTAGTCTATGCTTAGTCAGTCGTTAAACTATGTAACGCCAAGGATTAACTTTTATTCCGAGAGTAGATTCGGATTAGTTTACTCCCTCCTTACTCTATGTTTATTAATACTGAAATTAGTTATTTTAAACTTTAAACTAGGAGTAAAGTTAATCTTGCTCAAGTCTATGTTTACTAATAGGGCTGTACGAGTCCAGCATAACCTTCCGGTTGCCCCCGCAGCCAGAGGTATCCATGAGGATTTCCCCACGAAAAGAAAAGGTTATGTTAGGTTTTTTTTTAAATAAATTTTTAAACTGCTGCTATTTATTATGCAGCTTCTTTTATTCTTTGTATTTTTTTGTTATCTTTATTTATTTCTTTGTTTTTAATTTCTCATGCCAATTCTCGTCATTTACGTCTTTTCTCTTTATGTTTCTCTAACTATTAATCGATAAATTTCATGCTCGCACCATTCCATTCATTTACTCTTTTAACTACATTTTTAGCGTATCTTATAAAATGATCTCTTTTGTCATCGTCACTTACAAATAGTTTATAATTATTACTTATATTTTTCCTTCTTATATTTGTTCCATCTCACATCTCGAAGCTTTAAAAATTTGACATTCGTCTAATAAGTGGGTAATAGTTTGAATACTCGTTCCATCACACTTACATACTGCTGTATCTTTCAATTTAAATCTGTGAAGATATTCGCCGAAGCCACCATGCCCTGTAAATATTTGTGTCATTAAGTTTGTTGTTTTTAGTTTCATCAGTATTTTATGGCTTCGGCGAACGTCATCAAAGGATAGCTTGGTTACCGCTCCTGCTTCTTCCTTCATGTATCGCTGTTGCCATTCTGTAATAGTAGATCTGTAAATGTTTCTAAGGGACCACTTGACAAAGGACACCGGGACCCTATCATATACAGGGGCGGTTTTCTTATGTAAGGCTGCCTTTTTTGCCAATTCGTCGGCTCGCTCATTGCCATCTAGTCCAGAATGGGCCTTTATCCATAACAGTTGTATTTGGCCTCCATTTTCGTGTATCCCAGATATTTTTTTATTGATTTCTACTACAATCGGATGAGTATTATGCGGGTTACAGACAGGCAGACCTCGAGTCGCTGAGTATTTGCGTTCTTTTTAACTGTGTTTTGCGTATTGTAAGATCAACAGCTCGAAGTATTGCTGCTAATTCAGCCTGGAATACAGAGCAGTGGTTATCCAACTTGAAGATTGAATTGAATTTTTCTTTACCGTTCTCATACCACACAACAGCCGCTCACCTTACCTTCTATCTTACTACCATCCGTAAACAATTGGTATATGCCCAATTTCTTTTAGGTCTTCTTTATAAATGTCCTTAAATGTCAGAGGCTTTCTTTTGAGGTGAAGGTAAATTAAACAAGCTTACTTTGTTTATGGGCCTATCTAGGAAAATATCTAGGGCTTTCTCTTTGAATCTGTGCACAGCCGTTTCCTTTCTTAAATCAAATGGGAGAATCCACCAAAAGTGTACTTGCTATACAGGAAGTAGTATTATGCCTTTGCAATACGTACTGCGAATATTCTCGTTATGCGGTCCAATTTCGATTTTATATATTTTTTGTCAATAACTTGATCCCAGGAACTTGATGCGTATAAAATAATCGGTTCAATTACTGCTATATAAATAATTCTTAATATTTCACTATTAAGTCCCCACGTAGATTTAGCAGCTCTAGAAATGGTTTTGTATATATTTGTTACTTTTTGTATTGTTCTGTCCAAATGTTTGTTGAAATTTAGATTGCTATCGATTTTTAATCCCAAAACTGTAAGATCATTACATATATTTAGTGGTATGTTATTTAGTACAAATTTTTTTTTACTATTCTGATATACTCTTTTTTCTGTAATTTTTTTTTCCTTTGATATTTCTGCTTTGTTTTATTTTTTAAAGTTTTTTGTCGTTCTTATAATTTATACATAGTTATTGCATAGAACTTATTATCTTACACTTTTCACGTAGCATACATTTCTATATATCTTATATCTATATGACATTCGAACTTTCCACTGTTGGTTATTTACATTTGTATATATTTTGCTGTTGAATAGAATAATATACAATACGAGTACAATAGCTAATTCTTGTCCTACATCTTACTTACACTAGTATTAGAATATACATAACTTACGATTATATTGTGGATTAGTGGAGCGTTGTGCTTTACAGTTCTTTTTATTTTCTTTTCCTTTTCTTTTCCTTTTACGTTATTATTCTTTATTTATATATATTATTATTATTTTTAAATGTTACCCCCACACTAGGATTTTCTCCTGTATTATGGAGACAGTTTACAAATATAAACTGCACAAGGGCAAACATCCAGATCCGAAACAATTATTTGTAGGTCATACAAATACTTGTTCCGTGCGGGGTTCAAAACCACGGACTCCAGCGCAGCAACTCATTGCTAAGTCTGTGCGCCACGGAGTAACGATAACGTAAGGACGGATAAGTAAGTTACAGTTTTATTTCTTTATAGTTAGATAAGTAGGTACTTACCGAACACACTTATATTTTTTATTACTAAGTGCTTGGCTTCTGCACTTCGGGTCGCGGGTTCGATTCCCATACGGAACAAATATTTTTATGGCCTACAGATAGTTGTGAAAATTAGTAAGACATTTTTTTTGTAGAGTCAAATTCTGTTTAACCGATAATACGACTAGGGACAGCAATCAGTAAACAGTGTCTACGCTAAAAATCGTAGTTTGATAATGATTTCTTATATTTACGCGAACACTACACATTTAAATAAAACTAGTTTTACGGATTTTATCGCGTATATTAACTTATTTTATATTCCCGACGTTTCGAGTAGTACTTTACAGCACCCATGGTCACGGGGGGGTTTTATTTAAATCGCAGTTTGATCCGAGCCTTCGCTTTAAAGTTTTGGGTACAGACTCTACGTAGAGCCAGAAGGTACTTAAATTGATAGAGGTGAGTAAGCCAATAAATTTATTGAAAACCGCAACTCGATACGAGCCTCCGTGCCAGAGTTAATCAGTGTTACACTGATAAATCTAGTGGAGCTGAAAAATCACTGAAAATTACGTAACTCCTAAACGAAAAAAGTTATCGCAATTCTGTAGACGGATTCTTTAACGTTATGTGATGTTCTATGTTTCTACTAACAAACTGTTATCGATAGGTGGCCGGAAGACATAGCACGTGGAAGAGTGTTCTTAGAAAAAATCTTATATCTCTGAAATGGCAAATTCAAAAAATCCGAAATTCTGCAATTAGTTTATATATTAGTTTCTTAACACGTTAGCTGCCATGTCGGACTATATGTCCGACAAGCTAATGTTTCAATCAGGCCGTGTTGACTATGTGTCCGACAAGCCATATCCATTCAACACCTCGCTGTGGCTTGTCGGACGCTTTTAATCGAATTGTTGTATACAGCGTGACCTGCAAGGCCCCATAAAGCTTATAAACAGCGGGTCAACTAACTTTTATCAACTGTTTAGTAATAATAGCGGTATGAACTTCGAAGGGACAGTAATTTTAAATAAAATTTATATAGCTCAAATCAAACGTTTATTATTACTACTTTTGGAGAACATAATTATGATTATCTTTAAAAATGAAATGTCGTCAATTGTATTAGCAACGGTAATTAAAGTTAGACATATAAAGGTACAAAAAATTACTTATGAGAAGCATTGAAACAGTTAAGACAGTTGAGGTTTTTCTGGACAGCCAGGGCAATAAGTCGCAACTTTTTTTGTCTTATTGCGAGCTTGTAGTCTTCCTAGATTCTTGACATTGTTTTTGTAACAATGTTGGCAGTTCCTACGAATATTTTTAGAAACGCCTTCTTTCCGTGTAAGCTTATGTATTCCTCGCAATGGTCTTACCGGTCTTGGTGTATCTATTTCCTGTGGAGTAGTCATTAGATATTTTATTATGGCTTGTCTGAATTTAACAATGGAAATATTCCTTTTTGTTGTTTGTTTATATAGAACTAACGCATTTACAATTGATGTATTGTAGTAACTCAAGTTTTCGATACCATTTTACTGTCTTACGCAATGGTGTTGAATATGCTGACATTTGATCAGACAGGTCTACGCCGACTTCTGCTTGGTTGTAGGACAAAATAATTTTGGGTTTCTTGGTAACAAGGCCCCGTTTACTCGTACTTTCTTTTAGTATGTTAGAGTGTTTTGTAGACAGCAGAAGTACTTCGCGTTTATCTCGCCACTTCATAACGGTTATACCCTTTGATTCTCTCTAGAAATATATTCACCAGGTTTGAGCTTCGTTTCAGTGACTTCTTTCAGCAATCTCTTTCTATTTTGCGAGCGTACCAACCAGATGCGTCTCTGAATCAAGTAACTTGTCTGCTAAATCTACACTGGTATACCAGTTATCGGTATACATAGTGTGTCCTTTATTCAACAGGTTACTACAAAGATTAAGAACTATATTTGTTGGTGTATTATTTTTGGACTCTGAACTTTTCCCTGCATATATTTCTAGCCTAAAAGTGTAACCTGGCGTTGTGCACAATTTGAAAATCTTTATACCGTATTTATGCCTCTTCTTCTTCAAGTACTGTCTAAATATAATTCGGCCGCGAAAAGGAATGAGGCTTTCGTCTACACATAATGACTCATTGGGAATGAAATGGGCTTGAAAATTCATATTTAGTGTTTTAACTAATTTATCTATTTTTTGTAGTCGGTTACCCTTTTCAGTTTCTTCATTATTTGAGAAATGTAGCATACGAAGTAAAATTTCAAATCTGTTTCGAGTCATGGCATTTTTTGCGAAATCTTGTCGATACATCGGATCTGTAGACCAGTAATCGGCAAGAGATGGTAATCTCACTAACCCCATCCACAGAATAAGAGCAAAGAATTTTTATCTCTCTGACGTCTGTAGGCACCCATTTGTGAATTCTGACTTTCAAGTACAGGTACAACCCAATCGACTGTATGATTTGGGTTGTGTAACTCTCTTCCCAGGCTTCCGCAACGCCACTACTGCTACCTTCTTCCACTTGACGGGGAAATGCAAGACTTAAACACTTATTGATTAGTGCCAAGCACAATGCAGAGTCTAGGCGATAGCAACCCCGCAAATGTCCGCTGTAAGACCGTCGTCTCCGGCGCTTTTCGGATTGAAGGTCGACACGGCCCACATCAGCTCATCCACTATAAAGAGTGGATCACATGAATTATCATTTGTCATATATAGGGCTCCTGCACCATAGCGAAAGATATTTTCCTCTTGGTCGCCTCTGTAATTAGTTCGGCCGTATAGCTCACAACTTTGAAGGTTCGTCTGGATCACGTGATATCGGTGGGTACCGGTATTTGGTTCCGTGTTTAGGTTTAAAACAATTTTAGCAATATGCTACAGTGGACCTGGCGAATACTTCCCACTTCTTTCTTACTGAATTTTATACTTTCTTAATGAGCTGAATGCGTTGTGATCTTTTCTGTCGTGTTTTGCCTTGTTACAGTTTATACATTCTGGTATTTACCGTAATGCTTTATATATAATTATAGTTAGATACATTAAATACAATTATTATTATTATATATTTTTTTATATTGTGAACTCACTGCTGTTCCTCGGTGGTTGAACTGCAGTGTGGAGTACGTTGGACGCGAAGAAAGAGCCCGTTGCGGGATCTCCGGTGTAGTTTACTGTGAGTCCTGGAGTATGCTTGAGGTGTTATTGTCCGTGATGGTATCGGACTATGGGGCAATATAAAAATTCTTTTTATAGATTCTTTTTCATTTTTTCTTATCTAATTAATTCTAGGTACATTAATGTCTTTTGCTATTTCTTATTTCTACTTATTTTTTATGGGCTGTTTACATTATATATTTGTTTATATTATGTTACAGTTTTTCTTTTAACGGTCTTAATACAGTATCCTACATTATCTTATTTCTTTACTTGCTATTTATCTCTACTTAAAAACTATAATAAAAAAACTAGTAATTTAATAAATTTAATAATTTATTAAATCTCTACTTTATATAATTCTTTTACTTATTTACTTATCATTTCGCTAACTTATATCTACCACATAATTTTGTTCCTTACTTATTACTTACTACATTTTAATTGGAAATTGTTCTATATGTACTATATATATTTCCGATTTCCTTTCTAATTGCTATTTTCTTATTTACTACTTAGATTATTTATTTATTAATTTCTATTTATTTTGAGACTTGTTTTATGTATTCTTACATACATATTCAAGTTCCCTTTTTTATCTACTTATTTCTATCTACATCTATTTTCGCGATACGCTTACAATATTCTATGAATTTGCTCTATTTTCTTTGTCTTTCATTTATACGTGTATTTCCTCTCTATTTATTTTTATTTTAAGTTTCAATTCTAGTTCTTTTCTTACTCGATAGTTTCTAGGGCATTCCGTATTGAGGTGTATTATAGTCTCTACTTGTTCTGTATCACAGGTACATGTGGGGCTCTCCTTGCATTTAAATCGGTGCAGATACTCGGAGAACCCCCCATGTCCTGTTAGCACCTGCGTCAACAGTGGGTCCATTTCAATTTTTCTAAGTATGGGGTAAGCACTTAGAGCGTCCGTAAAGAAAATCTTGGTAATGGCGACCGTATTTTCTTTTTTATATCTCCTATTCCACTCTTCAAGCGAGTCCATCCTAATTTGTCGCTTGACGAATGAAATTGGACATTTGTCATAAAATGCTTTGGATTTGGTCCTCAAAGCGGCTTCTTTTGCCAGAATGTCGGCCCTTTCATTTCCCTCCACCCCCGCATGAGCTTTGACCCAGTGCAAAGCAAATGACTTTCCAAGGTCTTTAATCTTGGATATATTTTCCCTTGCCCTCACCGCCAAGGGGTGAAGGGAGTCGCCCCGAGTGATCGTCTCCAGGGCTAATCTAGAGTCGCTATACATGTTGCAACTTCGTGCAGAAGATTGAAGAACAAATTTGGTGGCCTCAAGCAGGGCCAACAGCTCCGCCTGGTAAACGGTGCAAAAGTAATCCAATTTAAATTTCTTGGTACTCATTTCGTCAGCGCTGTCCCAGATGGACAACGCCGCACCCACTTTCCCTTCAATTTTGCTACAATCAGTAAAGATGGTGAGCTCGGTGTTATTTGTTTGAACCACTTGTGCACCGTCGCCCAGACATGATATGAATTTCGGCCCCACCTGGTCCGCAGGATGTGGCAATTTTATATGGGCTTCCATTCCCTCCAGATCTCTATCCGCGTGGGTGGGTCCGAAGTCAGAGTGGGGAGGTACATGAAGTACCTAGGCCTCTACCTGGACAGTCGCTGGGGCTTCGAAGAACATTTTGAGCGCCTAGTCCCCCGGATCGAAAGGGTGGCGGGTGCTATGCATAGACTGCTGCCCAATCTAGGGGGACCGACGGAGGAAGTACGTCGCCTCTATGCGGGAGTTATACGGTCCGTAGCTCTGTATGGAGCGCATGTATGGGCAAAAAGGCTGGCCATCCGACGCTAAAATTTACAGTGTCCAGCGGAGGATGGCCATACGGATCGTACGAGGATACCGCACTATATCCTTTAAGGCGGCGACAATCCTGGCTCGCTTTCCACCACTAGATATACTGGCAGAAATGGACGCGAGGGTGTACGACCGAATCCGTGCCCTACGCCAGAGTGGTGGTAGTGAGCCAGAAGAGGCGCTCGAATCAATTAAACGGCAGGAATGACGAAACGCCCTGGCGACATGGCGCACTCGACTCGAGGAGCGCTATGAACGCAAACGTGTCATTGGAGCAATCCTGCCGGTCTTCGAAGCCTGGATGCAGCGACGAACAGGAAGACTTACCCACAGACTTACACAGATAAGTACCGGGCATGGGTGCTTCGGTGATTATCTGTGTAAGATCGGATGCGAGACGACGGCGAACTGCTTCCACTGTGGTGGACGAGACCAGGACTCCGCTTCCCATACGCTCGCAGTATGCCCAGCGTGAACGGGAGCGGACAATCCTGGTGAACCGCATTGGACGGAACCTCTCCTGCCAGCAGTCGTTTCGGCGATGCTGAGCGGGATTCGGCGTGGAGGGCCGTAGCCACCTCTGTTATGATTCAGAAGGAGGCTTCTGAGCGGGATCGGGAGGGCAGATCCCGCGCGGAGACGACGTCGCCAAGCGTTCGTCACGGCCCTCCTCTTGAAAACGGTGTTCCCTACCAGAAACGGGGCCTCCGGGTTGCACACACGGGGCGGGGCCTCGAGCGCCTAGTTATGTAACCCCCGAGGAGGACGATGACTGGAAGTGGTCTCGAGACATCGTGGTAACACTGCGAGGGTGCTGGGGGTAGCTCGTACTGCCCCCGGGACGTGCTATTAGTGTAGCATAGCGATAGAGGGCCCTGGTTGCGTTCGAACGGAGATCCCGGACCTCGTATACGCTGATGGTGACCACCGTGGGGTTTTAGCCGGTAAGAGTCCGGCATAACCTTTTCGTTGCCCCCGCAGCGGAAGGTTTCCATGAGGATTTCCCTACGAAAAGAAAAGGTTAGGTTAGGTTTCTTTTTCTAGTTCTCCTGACATGTAATTCAGGACTTTTTCACCTTTATTATAATTTGTTCTTTTCTTTTTATTTACATTTTTATTTGTTTTTGTTTTTATTCTTTTTTATTTTTATTACTATTTTCTTTATTTCTTTTGTAGGTTCTTTTTCATTTTTTCTTAACTAATTAATTCTAGGTTTTATTATTACTTTGCTTCTACTTATTTTGTATGGGCTGTTTACATTATACATTTGTATATATCGTCGCAGTCGTAGAACAAAGACGGATCTGCAATTTAGCAATTTACAGGAGAGCCGTCCAAAGATTTTTATGGAATATTACTCTATATTTTTAAAACTAGTAATTCAATTAACGTGAAATTTGGACAAGTTGTTATGTATGACGAGTTTTTAATGTGATTTACTACAAATTCCTAATATGTATAGTTTTCGTAAAAAGTCATATCGGTCGTTGTTCTCTGCAGTATAATGTGACGTATGTAATCAACCGACGTTATTGTATGGAGTTCAAATTTTTGGTTCATGACGGATGATACTTTCCGTCAATATTCTAGGCGTAGTTACAAAAAAATTATGGGCGGTTTTGAAATATGTAGGTCTAGGAACTGAAATAACAAAAAATTTATAATTTTACATATTTTATATCACTTAAGGCACGAGAAATAGGTTTTCAAATCAAATTCTTACAACTACAAAACTAAAAAACTTTTTTGGATAATGTTAGGGAAAATGAATACCCAGATATAAAAGTAAACTTATTTTATACGGTACTATTAGTATACATTAAAAAAAATATGTATTTTCAAAAGTAGAGTACAGTAATTTCAATTAAATAACAGTATATCTTATATAAACTATTGAAATACTTATTATAATAGACGGTAACTAGGAACTCTGTTCGTGGTAACATTTTAAAACAGTCTTAAACTTTTCTTAGAATAATGTAACCTACATAATATAAACTAATCAGACTCAAAATTCTTTGATAAGTTTTGTTTTTTAGCAATCGTCATCATCATCATCAGTACCATCAGCATATCCTGACGCTTCTACTGTGAGACTGTGTGGCAAGGATCGAAAATAAGGATGGTATTTTTCTGGGATTATTCCAGTCTCGCAAAGGCTGATGATATCTTTATATTTATCGTTTGTAATATCAATTGGCCCTGAATAAGCGTTTTTAAGTGTTTGTGTTGTAATATTTCTTGTCTCCTTGCGAATTATTAACGTCATTGAATCGTCTTCTAGGCTATATCTATACTGCATTTTATTAGGTTGACTTTCTTCAATTACTACTTCTCTTATTCTTGTCCACATTATTTTTTCATTTTGTGTATTCTTTGTCCAGTTTCTTTTTTTTAATAACTCTTTAAAGTTATAAACCTGTTCTCTATTAAGATCTCTTACTTCGTATGGATTCTCAGATTTCGCCCATCTTATTAGAAGCTTCCACTCTTCCGGAGTATAAATGACTTTATGCTCTCCAGCTCTTTCGATCACCGAGTGCACAGAGTCACCCTCGTTTTGAGTGTGCCCCTTTTCAAGAAAGCGGTGAGTAATAGTAACACCAAACTTTTTTGCCACATGACTGTAGAGTGCAAATATAATACGGTTCTTATTTTGGCCAGCACAGTTGTCTGACCAAACCTGAAATCCTTACTCCTTTATCAGAAATATCTTTCATAAAATCATATAGACAACTAGCGACCTCATTAGAGCCTCGTTTCGCCACACTTTCGTCCCACATAACAATATCCTTTTTGTAGAAACATCAAATATTGTAAATTGTAGCAAGACAGCTTGCGTTTGTAATAGAGTACACTCATCTGTCCATGTGGGCACGATAAAACCTTTGAAAGTCGAATGTTGCACATAAAATCCTACCGTTTGATAAAACAGCTGCATTTTGTCAGAATTTTTAGCTGTCTAGCAATAGTCTTATGTGATTGATGTCTTTTGTGTTGTTCTTTCAATTCTTCAGAAGGGTTTTCAGTCTGTTTAAAATATGGCATTGGTCACAAGTATCTTTTTAGGAATGTGAAATGATAGATTAAATTGACTGTTTACAATATCTCGGTACTGTCGGAGAGTTGTAGCTTTTTCGAATACTTGTCTAAGTCCAGCCAGTCATTGTACATCATGAACATGCGGGCCACACTCAGACTGCCTTCTAAATAAAGCCTTTTGACCCTTTCCGACAATAGTGCGATTCTATTGGCACGAAAGAGTTGACATGGGCGCATACGGATAACAACATTTCGTTATCAATTACTATTTTATGATTATTGTGACGCCTCTCATGTCTTGTTCGACATCTGAGCTGCCATCATGTTTTTGCCAGGCAGTTCTTGCTGTACGCTCGCTGATACCCAGAGTGTTTAAAAAATGATTTTGCAGACATCAATTTTGTCATAAATGGTAGTGTTATCAGTTTTTCGGTAAATAATATTTATATATAAATACTCTATTATGTTTTAACTGTCGTGCAGATGTCCTGTTTTTCGGTTGTTTTTTGTATAGTTAGCTACATACAACCATTGCTTTTCTTTGCTACCAAGTTCCAAAACCTGGTAAAAATCTCAAGACGCTCTTCATTTGAAATTTTTAGTACATTGAAATCTGCATTTGCATGGAGAACCCATTATTTTAGCATCAACTATACGCCCTCTTTTGAAACATACGTTTTGCCTTGGTTTTTAGGTTTTTTCTTTATTTCTCCCCAATCATCATATTTTCGAGTGCGCTTTTCCTCTGTTTTTAAAACGTTGAACACGATGGAGATGGTTGGTTAGAGTTTGTACCAATAGTAGATACTGAAGGGCAGGAAAAATCATCAGTTTCATGTTGGCAACAAAACGGATCATCACATTTTGCATGTCTATTTACTGGGAGGATACTGGAGTATTGGGTAAAGACACTTGAGAAGAACCGTCGAAATTTTCAGTTAATGGGGATGGTAAAGCATTAAAAATGGGAGTCAACGGCGTTGGAGATCTAATGTTACTATGTACCTTTGAGGTTTCTGATGGAGGAAAATCAATTGCGCTAATAGGAGTCATTTCACCTACAGGCATAAAGGATCTTCATTTTGTTCAGGAACGGAATCTGCTGCAGTTGACTCGTCTTGATGGTATGTGACTGGTGGTTCTTGAATGTCATTTTCTGAAAGGGCATCATTCCATACATCTTGCATTAGCTGAGTTGACAATATTTCAACTGCTTCAAGTGGTAACGGCGATTCACAGGTCTGTTCCGCTGAAAAATAAGTAGTTGCTAAGTAGGTTTTAAGCAAAATATCAAAACGAATTTGTTACACTATTACCTTCCCTCAACTTAACATATACCGTGTACTTATAGATTTTAGAATATGTAATTTTACAAATGTACTCGCTCGGAAGTCAAACTCGTAACCTATTCCGATTGTCCAACAACACAACCACCGTGTCATCGCGATTGATAAAAGATATTAGGCCATATCAAGGTTGTATGTGTTGTAATTATTTTTAATAGAATAAAACCTTAAATAAAAACTATTTTCAAACATACATGGAAAAAACTATTTTAAAAAGCGTGATGCTAATAATGAAAACAAATTATAAGAAAAAAAATATCAAAGTGAGTCTATTTATAAATGAACAACGACGTATGATAAAAAAAATTCCATGAATAATGTCGGATATGCATATTCAACTAGCATGTATCCGTAGAAAAATGACGGGTCGTACAATACGCCCTAGAATGTTCCATAGAACATTGACGGTCAATCCATTCCATCAAGAAAAATAAACACGACTAACAAGGATGTGTTGTGACACGTATAAATACTATTAATATTATTTAAACTGTGTTAACACAAAAATAAAAATAAAAAATAAAAATAAAATTATCCATAGGACAACGACGAGTTTGACAAACCGTCGTTGTACGGTGGATAAGTAAATTCAATCTTATGTAATAACCAAACAACATACAAAGTCTTAGTAAAGCAATAAAATATTATGATATTCACTTACCCGTAATGTGTGTTGACAGCTCTTCTGATTTTTCTATACAATTGTTATTATTAACCAATATTCTTTGATCTACATCCGTACCTTTATCATCATTTTTCACCAACGCTAACATTCGTTTTGACCTCGAATTCATATTTTTACTTTATTCGAGTTAAATACATACGTATAAACTACTTTGATTTTAGAAATAATTTGAAATTTATTTTAAAACTCGCCGCGAGTGACATGTGCGCGTTCCCGTAGAACAAAAACGACACTAGTGATCCGCCGCGGTGAGCGGGGTGCGGGGGACGAGTGCCGTCCGCCGAACACGGACGCATTCTTTAATCGGGCGTTGTACTACGCTCAAAGAATCAAATCCGTCGTTATTCTAGACTATATCTCAGGCATTTAGCACCTTTTATTACAAAAAAGTGTCATCAAACGAAAAAACTCATAATTACATGTCGATTTATGCAATAAACAATTTTTATAAAAAAATCAGAACCGTCTCTGTTCTACGACTGCAACGATATTATGTTACAGTTTCCTTATTACTACTATTATTTATTCTTATTTATTACCTTATGTGCTATATTCATACAATACTTTAGAAACCTATTTCTAACATGTTTATTTCTGATTATTCTATATACATTTTCTTTGTTTACCTTAATTTCTATCTCTTATTCATATCTTTCTCTACTGTAAATAGGGCATTCTGTTATAAGATGTATAACCGTCTCCTCTCTTACTGGATCACAGTCACAGGCCGGGCTCTCCTTACATTTAAATCAGTATAAATATTCGGAGAACCCGCCATGTCATGTCATCAGTTGCACAGTTTGTGGGTCTATTTCTATTTTTCTTATAATAGGATATGCGTCTATGGCGTCAGGAAAGAATATATTTGTGGTGGAGGCTGTTTCTCCTTCCGTGTATCTTCTGTTCCATTCGTCAAGTTCATAGTCTGGCCTTCTTTTTATTTTTAGTGCGGCTTCTTTAGCTAGTTTGTCTGTCTGCTCTCTCGTTCCGCTCCAATCCTGCGTGAGCTCTAATTCAGAATAGTTTGAGGGTTTTCCCTTGCGTATTAATTTGACTGATGTTCGTTCTAGTCTCTGCCGCTAGGGGATGGAGGGAAGCGCTTTGTACAACTGTATGTAGAGCAGACATTGAGTCGCTATATATGTGACAATTTTTTGCAGGTTGTGTTGATGCGTACCTAGTTGCTTCTCGAATGGCGAGCAACTCCGCCTGAAAGACGGTGCAGAAATTTCCCAACTTTAGTTTTCGGCTACTCATCTCCGCTGCATCATTCCAAATGGATAATGCAGCGCCGACTTTCCCCTCGATCTTACTGCCGTCAGTATATATTTTGCGGCCTTTGTTGTCATGTTGGTCCATTTCTGCCCCGTCCTCCAGGCATTTGTATTGCAGGCCGTATTCGTCTGCAGAGTGTGGCATCCTACAATATTCCACTTTTCTCTCAATATCTCGATCCTCTACCACTCGCCGGGAGAAGCCTTTCTTTATTTCATAAAGCAAGGCTGCTTCCCGGACTCTCAGATCCAAGGGAAGCAGCCCGGCGTGTAGCAGAGCCGAGTGTAAAGAAACAGTTCTGTAAGATTTAATAATTTTTTGCACGAACCCGCGTTGCACCGTGTCGAATTGTTTTTTAATCAGTATTTTATTTATTACTGGTGCCCATGCGCTTGCCGCATGTAATATAATCGGCTCTACCACCGCTATGTATATAGTCCTAATAATCTCGGAGTTTAAGACCCAATGAATCTTTGCGGCTCTGCACAGTTGACGGTACAAGCTTTGTACCTTACAGCACACTTTCCTCACATGCGTGTGGCGGCGCTGTCGTCGCGCCACAAGCGAAATACATCGAAGCCTAAATCGCGCTATCAAAGTTCCGAATTAAAAACAGTATATATACAATAGCTCCGAACTACAACTAGGAGCGTTGGCCGCTCCCCGGGCAGAACACCTTGCCCGGCGGGAGATCTCCCCTTTTCCTTCCACCCGCCACAGTGGTGACCCCGACGTGATATGAACATGCAACCAACAGCCTTCGAAAAACTACCTTCAAATCCTCGTCATCGTTCTTAAGTACCCCATTCATTCGCTCCCGAGCAAATATTCAGTCTTCACATCCTGCAAGCCATCTAGCTTTACAAAGGTTCATAGCAGCACTATAATAATGCTTCCTGTTCCTTCAAGCTACTCTCTGCGCTACAGTGTTCGGCACGGCTCTGAGCCTTACTGCTCGCCTATGCTTCACGGCACTCTCGCAGATTACTTGCCTTCTTCTCGACTCACCGCAAACTACAAGGCAATTCCCTGGCACTTGCACATTCGTCGACATCTAGACTGCACTATCGACCTCCGGTCTGAGCAGTCGCTGTCGTCGCGCCACAAGCGAAATACATCGAAGCCTAAATCGCGCTATCAAAATTCCGAATTAAAAACAATATATATACAATAGCTCCGAACTACCACTCGGAGTGTTGGCCGCTCCCCGGGCAGAACACCTTGCCCGGCGGGAGATCTCCCCTTTTCCTTCCGCCAGGCCACATGCGCATTGACGGTCAGCTTGTCGTCATTTTAATTTCTTTGGACAATCCAATGCTTTCCCCGCCCATTTTCAGCAGTGGGGTGATCTTATTTATAATAATCAATGCTTTGGTTTTTTGCGGAGCAAATTTGAGCTTATTTTTGACTCCCCACCTCCGAACATGTGCGAGGGCTGCATTGGCTTGTTCCTGCACTTCCAGTGCCTTGTCTCCAGAGAAAATTAGGACTACATCATCCGCAAAAGCCTGGCAGTATTCCCCTCTATCGTTTAGCGCTTGCAGGAGTGGATTAAGCAAAAGATTCCAAAAAGTTGGACCGCCTATTGAGCCCTGCACGCACCCCTTCGTGGTCTTCTTGACCCATTCTGCCCCTGAGTACTTGATGCGCACTGACCTATCCTCAAGATAGCTATCTATCAGTCGCCTCAAGTTTATTGGGCATCCGATCTCTGCAAGGCCACATCGTATAGCTGGCCACCAGGCGTTGTCGAAGGCTCCCTCTATGTCAAGTGACACAAGCACGACCAATTTTTTATCATTGATCTTGGCTTTTATATACTGTATCATGTCATAGAGGGAGTCCTCGGTGTTACGCTGTGGCATAAAGCCATATTGGCTTTTGCTTATTTTCGGTACGATGTGCCACTTGATCCTTCATACAATCATTTTTTCAAGTACTTTCCCTAGAACAGGCAATAGCCCAATCGGCCTGTAGGATTTGGGATGCGTGTAGTCCTTCTTTCCGGGCTTTCGCAGCACCACTACCGCCGCCTCTTTCCATTTACTGGGGAAGTGTGCCAGATGAAGACATTTGTAGGCCAGTGACAAGAACAGTGGAGAGTCCAGAGCGATAGCCGCCATGCAGATATCTGCCGTGAGACCGTCATTTCCGGGAGCCTTTTTCGGGTTGAAACTTGACGCGGCCCACATTAGCTCCTCGATCGTAAAGGGTGGATCACATGAGTCATCAAGTGACCCTTCGTTTACTACTTCTGCTAGTTTTCTCTTTAGCCTGTGTTCCGCGTAATCGTCCTGGGTTTTGTCATCCGGATAAAAGGTCTCTGCTAGCATTCTTGCTGATTCCACATTTCCTAGGGTCTTCCCATCACGTACATGGAGGATATCCTCCTGTCTTTGCGTTGTACGGCCTACCACATCGACTCCCGCTCCTGTCTGCTGCAGAAATCCTTCCAGCTAGAGGTTTGTGCATTCTTAACTAGCTTCTGATATTCCTCTTTTGCTCTGACATACTGCTCGACGACCCACTCTCGCCGGACTGGCGCTGCGTAGGAAATTCGACGCTTTAACCTGGAGACTTCCTTTTTTCTTCGTGTTAACGCATCAGTCCACCAAGGCAATCCTATTCGTTTTTTATTTTTTATTTTGGGCATGCTATGTTCACATAATTCGGAAATTATTTCTGTTATTTCTCTTACTTTCGCTTCAAGTTCTTCTTTCTTTTCTATTTTGTTTATCTGCATAATGTTGATTTCCTTATCCTGCAAAATCTGGGTGAGTTTCTCACGAAACTCACTCCAATTTACCTTTTTTGTATTGAATTTCCTTGTTGTTCTTTTTATTTCTGTACTTATAGATTTTTCCAAATTTACATCGAATAGGATTGCCCTGTGGTCCCAACTGGTTACGTCCTCAGATAATCTCCAGTTATCTATTCTTCCGCGTAGGCTCGTCGAGCAGGTTCTTACATCCACACAGCTGGAGAATCTCTTCCCGCCTCGAATGGTGTCGAATGTGAGTTCAGTCCCTTGGTTTAATATGTGGAGTTCCATTAGTTCGAGCCTGGCTGCTACCTCAATCCCCCTCTTGTCCACCTCCCGACTTCCCCACCAGGTATTCCAAGCATTTATGTCTCCACCGAATATCACGTTTCCGGTTCCTAGGCCTGCTACGGCCGTTTCAATCATGTCCAGATAAGGTTCTACTGGTTTGTCGCCCTCCAGGTAGACGGACACCTCTCCCAAGTCCCAGGACCCTGTCCTCAATTTAGCAACTGCGATGTTCTCAGTTGTCAGGTCAGGGCACTGGGTTATGGCAATGGTGTCGTCAAACAATACAATGGCCGCCTTTATTACTTTTTCTGTGTTTAGGTTTCTATTACATTGCACTATTCTTGTCCCTGGGTAACCCTTCATTTCTCCAATCAGACCAATGTAGGGTTCCTGGATCAAGGCGAATGATATATTTTTCTTGGTTGCTTCAATAATTAATTCGGCCGTAGCTAGCTCACTTCTTTGAAGGTTTGCCTGGATCACATGATATCGGTGGTTGCTTGGTTTAGAGTTTCTGTCTGACCATGGGACCACCTCAGCAATATGCTACAGTGGATTTCGCTAGGGTCTCCTATTTCCTCCTTACGGGGCAGTCTGCACTGAACGCGTTATGATCTTTCTTTTCTATTTTTGCGGTTAGGTTAGGTTTTTTTTTTTTTATTTACTCCAGAGGTTACACCACCTCCAAAGGGACTGTATTTTCAAGTTTCACAATTTTGCTTAATACCAAACACATATTATTTAACAAATGCAAGCACAAGCGAAGTAGTACAGATTGGCTGCAATTTGATACAGGCAATGTATACTTTACTTAAATATTAACAAGTAGAAAAAAAATTAAAAGATATTTATATAAAAAGAAATAGAATAATAAGAAAAGTATGCTTAAACTAACTTTAACAATTATTTATAATTGACATAAAAGGTGAAGTAAAACATAGGTAACTAAAATAATATTTCTATAGTTGAAATACTGTCTATAAAAGCAGAATAATAAGAAAAGCTTACACATGCTTATACATGCTTAAACTAAGTTTAACAATTATTTTAATTGACATATTGTTTTAACAAAATATTATTAAGAGTTTAGCTGTATGGTAGAAAAAAGGTAAAAGAAAATATTATAAGTAAATATAAATCAACTTAAACTTAAAACTGAACAAAAGGTAAAGGAAAACATAAATAACTAAAATAATATTTCTATAGTTGACACTCTGTGTCTATGAAAACTTTAATTTACAATTTTACTATTTACAATGACTTTTATTGCATAAATTGTTTACAATAGCCTCTGATCGCCGCATTGAGGTATTGTCACATTGAATATCTAAACATTTATATTAGTAATAATATCAAAAAAAATAAAAGAGGTATAAATAGAACTTATCAGCTATATAAAATCTAATAAGATTAAGTGAGGATATGAAGTGAAAATTACAACTAGATAAACTTTGACAAGTAAAATTCGGAACATGTAAAGAAGTAATGTCAAGTGCAGAATAAAATAGAGTAATAAAAAGTGAACCTTATTACTATACTAAATTTAATAAGTAAAATTACAAACATGAAGAGATATTATGACAGATATAAAATTGAAACAGGATGGACATGAAATAAAGACAAACAAAAAAATATATAAAATGTATAAATCAATCTATTCCTAATTATTATTATTAAATCGTTTAAGCCTTGTAAATATATATTTAATGTAAATAATAAATGGTCTAGTAGCCCTCCCGCCTCTGCTAGCACAGCCGCCCCGTGCGGTTGTGTTGTGCGCCCGCGCTCACCGTTGAACGGTGAGTGCCTTCCCTTCCCCGCCTCCGCTTATTTTAAATATGTATCTTTTCTTATCCGATGAATAGAAGTAACCATAACTAATGAAATAAAAGATTTTTTTTCCAAGTATTTTTATTGTACTAATAAATCAAACAAAAAATAAATCAAGTAAAAAAAAATTGGGTTTCTTAATCAAGAAGACCATGAATTGTGAAAGCATCGGTAAGTCTTTGTCTCCTAAATTTGGTCGCATGACATTAGCTACAAAAACTGTGGTTATTATTATTGTTGATTTTTTTGTTTATAGAATTTCCATACTTAACAACTTTAAAAAGTTTTTATATTTTTTTTGCAACAATACTGAAGATAGTTAATTGATTCAGGCTTGACTTTGCGGAAGTCCATTTTTAAGATAATACTAATGGTGTTAATCTGTAGTACTATTTCTCTTAAATAATCGCAATCGCTTTTTGGTCCTAGTTTGTCTTGATCCCGGAAGTGCTTAAAACAAATGAGAGTAGATTTCGAAGGCACCCAGAGAAGAATCCTTCTCAAAATGTTGTAGCAGCCAGGCTAATCAACCCAAAACGGTAATAAATAACGTTACCCTGGTGCTACCATAACGCAGAAGGTGAAGGTCTGAAGAAAACATTTATTTTATTACCCCGGCTACTGAGATACTGCGGACTGCATATCGATGCGTGATAATTCGACGTATATATTTAACTTTCTAATATAGAAACAAGAAACAGCCGCAAATATCATCAGCGCCGCATAGTCTTCACACGCCGGCTATCTTCATGAATCCGTCGACCATTTTCGAGCCGTTTCTTCAACGCCGCAG
>JAGSMP010002287.1:0-27304 GCA_029286625.1 Parnassius orleans
CCGCCTCTGCTAGCACAGCCGCCCCGTGCGGTTGTGTTGTGCGCCCGCGCTCACCGTTGAACGGTGAGTGCCTTCCTTCCCGCCTCCGCTTATTTTAAATATGTATCTTTTCTTATCCGATGAATAGAAGTAACCATAACTAATGAAATAAAAGATTTTTTTCCAAGTATTTTTTATTGTACTAATAAATCATCCAAAAAATAAATCAAGTAAAAAAAAATTGGGTTTCTTAATCAAGAAGACCATGAATTGTGAAAGCATCGGTAAGTCTTTGTCTCCTAAATTTGGTCGCATGACATTAGCTACAAAAAACTGTGGTTATTATTATTGTTGATTTTTTTGTTTATAGAATTTCCATACTTAACAACTTTAAAAAGTTTTTATATTTTTTTTGCAACAATACTGAAGATAGTTAATTGATTCAGGCTTGACTTTGCGGAAGTCCATTTTTAAGATAATACTAATGGTGTTAATCTGTAGTACTATTTCTCTTAAATAATCGCAATCGCTTTTTGGTCCTAGTTTGTCTTGATCCCGGAAGTGCTTAAAACAAATGAGAGTAGATTTCGAAGGCACCCAGAGAAGAATCCTTCTCAAAATGTTGTAGCAGCCAGGCTAATCAACCCAAAACGGTAATAAATAACGTTACCCTGGTGCTACCATAACGCAGAAGGTGAAGGTCTGAAGAAAACATTTATTTCCTAATTACCCCCGGCTACTGAGATACTGCGGACTGCATATCGATGCGTGATAATTCGACGTATATATTTAACTTTCTAATATAGAAACAAGAAACAGCCGCAAATATCATCAGCGCCGCATAGTCTTCACACGCCGGCTATCTTCATGAATCCGTCGACCATTTTCGAGCCGTTTCTTCAACGCCGCAGCTTCGCCTCTTCTTGCTGTTCCGGAGATGTGTCCCACGCCGCCGCCGCTCGCCGATTACGCGCGCGCGTCGGTCTGCATCACTTATATAGTCCCGTCCAGCAACGCAGCTACGAGAAGCGATCCACGAGTCTTACGCCGGCAAATGGAGCGCGACATATAATAGTTGTACATAATATTGTAATTGATTAATCTTCATTGGTCAAAATGTATAAATTCTAATTGGCTAAATAAATAAAAGATATTGCTATTGGTAAACTAAGGATGTAGCCGGGAATATAAATATAGGTAGGGTTCACTAAATAAACACCTTCATTCGCCTGCACATAGTAAAGCATATCAAGAAAAATAGTTTCATTCCTCCGCTCCTAGACCCACTAAGAGTCTGTTAATAGTGGACACCATTCACCACTATTACATTGGTGACCCCGTTACGAACACCGATAAGGAAGATCCCTGCAAGAATAGTAGGAAAAATATCAAGGAGGACTTCAGTATATATAAAATCAGTGTAATCAAGACGTCATTATGGAGCGAGAAGCGAAGAAATCCGACGCATATACATCAAACCCGGCCAAGGAACAAGAAATCGCCGGTATATCTCTATCGTTGAGAATACCACCGTTTTGGAGAGATAAACCCCGACTTTGGTTCGTCAGTTTTGAAGCCGCAACGAACGATTTAAAGAAGAGTCAAGCGCAACTAGCACAGATGTTGATCGCCCAACTTGAGAAACAAGACATCGAACATATTTCGGACCTGTTGTACAACCCACCGGCATCCGACCAGTATAATTCGCTGAAGGATCGTCTGATCTCTGCATATGAAGAATCCGACAGTCGCCAGCTACAGAAACTTCTATCAGAAATAGAACTTGGAGACCAGAAGCCCACACAACTCCTACGCAGAATGCGTACTTTGGCGCGAGATAAAGTCCCAGATTCGACACTACGGCTAATGTGGGTAAACCACCTACCCCCACATGTTCGATCGGTACTAGCAGTGAGTGAAACATTCAGCACGCAGACGAAGCTCGACGAAATGGCACTCCTGGCGGACAAGATGATCGAAAACAGCAGTAGCTCACACATATCGATGATCGAAGGCACTTCTACCAAAGCCAATAATACCCAATTTCTTCTCGAAAAAATTCGGAAGTTATCATTCGAAGTCGCCGCGCTCAAAGCTTCCCAGCATCACCAGCAACAGTACAATCAGCGCAATCAGCAACACCGAAGATCACCTTTTCGTCGCAACCGCTCTGCAAGTAGAAGTCGAACAAGCTCAAGAACAAGATCTCCTTACTGCTACTATCATCGACGTTTCGGTTCCGAGGCAAGAAAATGCACAACACCGTGTACATTCAAAAATGAAAATATGAAGTCGGAAAACTAACTAATACGCTTGATGCGACGGGATCCAGCGTAACAGAAAAGTCCTACCGTCTTTTTGTCACCGATAAAAAAAGCAAGCTTACCTTCCTTATCGACACCGGAGCGAATATCTCAGTTTTACCGCCGAATCAAAGACAGAAGATGAAGCCACTGGATTTTCAACTCTACGCAGCAAACAATACGGTGATTCCTACATATGGAGAAAAAAACAATGGAACTAGATTTAAACCTACGCCGACCATTCAAATGGAGATTTATCGTCGCTAAAGTCAGCAAACCAATCATCGGTGCTGATTTTCTTCAACATCACCAGTTGATCGTCGACATCAAAATCGAAGAATCATCGACGGAAAACCAATCTTGCATCTCAGTCTTTCGTCCAAGCAACCAATCAGCCCACAATAAAAGCATAGACGTTCAACAATCGTATCACAAGATCCTTGAAGAATATCCTGGAATCACAAGAATAACTTCAATGAAATTAACACCGAAGCACAACGTTGAGCATTTCATCGAAACCAATGGACCACCACTTCATTGCCGTGCGTCCAATCGCACCACACCGATACGAGCAAGTTCGAAGGAATTCGAAAACATGATCGAGCAAGGAATATGCCGTCCAAGCAAAAGCCCTTGGTCATAACCACTTCACGTTGTACCGAAGAAGAATGGAAATTACGAGTTTGTGGAGATTACAGAAGACTGAATTCTATTACCACTCTGACCGCTACCCAATACCGCGAGTCAAAGTTTCACTCATCAACTGTCAGACAAGACTATATTCTCACCATCGATCTCCACAAGCTTACCAACAAATAAAAGTACGCGATGAAGACATAGAGTACTCCAATGGGATTATTCGAATTCCCAAGAATGACTCCAGGACTGAAGAACGCTGGTCAAACCTTTCAAAGATTCATACACGTACTTCATGGACTGGATTTCGTTTTCGCATTCATTGATGATCTCCTTGTTGCAAGCCCTGATAAAGCACGCAAACCCATCTACGCACCGTGCTACAGCGATTAGAAGACAATGGAATCACAATCAACCCTTCGAAATGCATATTTAGACAACAAGAAGTTCAATTTCTTGGTTTCACCGTCTGCAAGGAAGGATCAAACCGCCTACTGAAAAGTCAGAGCAATCATCGATTATGCGAAACCTAAAACAATCGAAGAACTAAGGCGTTTTCTTGGGATGATTAATTTTACAGAGAACACATTCCTAAAGCCGCTGAAATCCAAGCACCACTTCACGCTTACCTTCAATACAAGAGAAAAAAGATAAAACGTCAATCGGATGGAACGATGAAGCCACGAAGGCATTTGAAGCTTGTAAAGTTGCGATCCAAAATGCAGCTTCGCTCGCTCACCCATCACACGAAGCAACCCTTGCTATCTTCAGCGACGCGTCTGATCTCTCAGGAGCTGTACTCCAACAATACATCAATGGAAATGGCAACCACTTGGCTATTTTCGAAGAAATTCTCCGATACTCAACGTAACTACAGTACATTCGACCGAGGTTACTCGCTATATACATGGCTATCAAGCACTTCAAAAACGTTCGGGGTCGAAACCTGATCGTTTTACCGACCACAAGCCATTAACATATGTACTGAAGAAACCATCATCATCGGAAACACCACGACGAGCAAGACAACTCATTTTCATAAGCGAATTCACGACCGACATACGGCACATCAGTGGGAAGGACAACATAGTCGCCGACGCACTCAGTCGCATACCAATCGACAGTGTAACGTGCCCTACATCAATCGACTATCACAAGATCGCCGAAGCACAAGACAGAGATAGCGACAACATCAAACATCTATCGAAGCAAAGTAACTTGACCATCAAGCAAGTTACAATGCCAACGACGCCCTATCTACTGCGAAGCATCAACGTCAACCATGCGACCATACCTACCAGAAGAATGTCGTCGCGAAGTCTTCAATGCACTACACAACATCAGTCATCCAGGTGTTAGAGCAACAGAAAACTCATCACTGGAAAATTCTTTTGGTTCAATACAAGTGGATGTTGGCAACTGGGCGAAGCAATGCATTCAATGTCAAAATGCAAAGTACAAAGGCATACATCAAGCAGCCTAGATTCATTTCCACCTACGGAGAGATTCGAACACCTGCGTTGACGTCGTTGGACCATTACCTACTTCACCGCAAGGACATCGTTACCTCGTAACAATGATCGACAGAACAACAAGATGGCCAGAAAATACCTACCGAAGATACATCAGCTGAATCCGTCGCGAAGATAATTTATGAAAATTGGATTACTCGTTTCGGATCACCTAAAACCATCACAACGGATCAAGGAAGAAACTTCGAAAGCAACCTATTCCTCAAACTTCTTCAAACTATGGGAATACAGAAGACACGTACAACGGCATACCATCCTCAATCAAACGGAATAGTCGAACGATGGCATCGTACATTGAAGACCACCTCAAAACTCGTTTATCTCAACATACAAAGTGGATTGATGAGCTACCTACAGTGCTACTTGGACTACGAGCAACACCGCGTACAGACACTAGTCTTAGCGCCGCTCAGCTAACCTATGGCTGCAGCATAAGACTACCGTGTGACTTCTTCACTTCAACATCGTCAAATAATCAAAAATGAATTACGATTTTGTAACTCAACAGAAATCAATCAACAAAGTCTTATCGTCGAAACGCACATCATCACACGGAAATAATAAATCAGTATTCATTCATCAAGATTTGAAAACATGCAAGCAAGTTTTTGTAAGAAACGACGCAGTGAAGAAACAATTTCAACCTACCTACGATGGACCGTATAAAGTATTAGAGCGAAATAGCAAGACTTTTAAATTACAAATACCCGGAAGGAAATCTACAATTATATCGATCGACCGACTAAAGCCTGCCTATATTATTAACGAGGATACTTCAGAGGATTCATCATCATCATCATCATCTCAACCACCAGCGAGGAAGCTTGAAAACCCATCACCTACATCAACCCAGATCAAACCTATTTTAAAAATTACGAGCCATGGCCGAGTCGTCAAGCCTCCGGTACGCTTTCGCTAGGGGGAGAGTGATGTAGCAGCCAGGCTAATCAACCCAAAACGGTAATAAATAACGTTACCCTGGTGCTACCATAACGCAGAAGGTGAAGGTCTGAAGAAAACATTTATTTCCTAATTACCCCGCTGAGATACTGCGGACTGCATATCGATGCGTGATAATTCGACGTATATATTTAACTTTCTAATATAGAAACAAGAAACAGCCGCAAATATCATCAGCGCCGCATAGTCTTCACACGCCGGCTATCTTCATGAATCCGTCGACCATTTTCGAGCCGTTTCTTCAACGCCGCAGCTTCGCCTCTTCTTGCTGTTCCGGAGACGTGTCCCACGCCGCCGCCGCTCGCCGATTACGCGCGCGCGTCGGTCTGCATCACTTATATAGTCCCGTCCAGTAACGCAGCTACGAGAAGCGATCCACGAGTCTTACGCCGGCAAATGGAGCGCGACATATAATAGTTGTACATAATATTGTAATTGATTAATCTTCATTGGTCAAAATGTATAAATTCTAATTGGCTAAATAAATAAAAGATATTGCTATTGGTAAACTAAGGATGTAGCCGGGAATATAAATATAGGCAGGGTTCACTAAATAAACACCTTCATTCGCCTGCACATAGTAAAGCATATCAAGAAAAATAGTTTCATTCCTCCGCTCCTAGACCACTCGGAGTCTGTTAATAGTGGACACCATTCACCACTATTACAATGTAAATAATAAGATCCTTTCTCAGAAATCGTATTATTTCCGGCCACTTCTTACGGTGTGCTGTATCTTTAGGTACCCTGTAAAATTATTAATATAAAATAGGTAATAAAATATAATTAATAGATCATTCATGAATATTCTAAAATAAGAATAATTAATTCCTTTGTATAAAAGTTGAAACATAGTTTTTATTATAATTTCCAAAATATTTTAAATCAGAGGTAACAAGTTAACATATTCCATAAATTATATAGTCGTAGTAGTGTAATGTGGGAAAATTGCAAAGGCAACATTGAACCTAAATTGCAATATTCGATATTTTATTTCATTTTTTTGTGTTTTTTATGTTAATATTAAAACATAAACTAAAACTTACGTGTGGAAAGTGATTCCGCTTGATTAATTATGTTTTTGTGACCTTGAATCGCATTCTTTCACTATGCATTTAACCATTTTTTGTCGCGGATCGTTCGGCTCAACTCGGTCGGCGTCACATTGAACACTGAACCGACGTTAGCTGGGCATATGGCTGTGGCCATATGTGCAGTGGCAACGCTTTAGCGCGGTAATTACTAATCTAGTGTAATATATAAATCAATGGGTAAAACACTATGATGCGCCTCGCGTCACAAATGCATCACCTTTGTTTTTATGTTAAATGTCGTAATGAAATTTGCTGCCCTATTTACGACAATGAGATACCATTAAAGTGTAAAGTAAAAGTATAAAGTGAAATGTTTTAAGCCAAAAGTTAAATTTTTTGTTCGATTTATATTAAAAGTACCCGCGAGTACTTTCATTGTTTCTTCACGTACCCAAATTTTTTTTTGGTATTCTGTGAGAGCGTGGTCCTTCCCCAGTCGAGCCGACCCATTCGTACTACAACCATACTACTAATATAGCTGCAGCATGGCTCTACCACGTAAATAAACATGTTAACAAATGTGTTAACAAATGTTGAAAGAAATGTTTAAGGCACCTAAATGAGTTATAGTTTGCATTCAGTGAAAACTTAACTTGTTCGAGTTTTGTTGTAATTGATGAATGTCGAGTTATGATGTTTTGTGAAATGATATGAAAATACGTAGCCCACGAAATAATGTAGCCCATACATTTTAAAGTTCGAAATGTTGAAGCGATGTACCAAAATAAAGGATTAACTTTAACGTGGTATGAATTGAAAAGAATAAGTAGCCTTTTGTATTCTAATGTGTTGATAAGTGTTACAGTTTACTCAGAATTTTATGTGGTCGACAAAATTGGGGTTTGGTGTCGAGAGGTGCGGCCGAGCCCTGGAGACAGCAAGCGTCTGCTTTACTAGACGCTAACCAGCATCGACAAGATGCTTATGGCAACGAGGGTCGTCGGCAGCCACGAACTTTCACCGTCTGTGATTTTTTGTTCGATTCGTCGCAATCTACGGGAAAGCTGGACTCCAGTATGCGGGGGCCCTATAAGGTCTCGTGCGTGTTGCCACGCCATCGCTACAGCCTGCGACTTCTCGGTAGATCTAATCCGAACACATGGTGCTTTGGCGCGGCAAATAGACGTCTGACGCTTACTCAGTTTTTGTTGCGAGTGATGAGCCATGTCAGGCGGATATCTACATTTGCCTTTTTTTACCTACGCCTCTGCATGCAGTTGCCTTTTGTAATGCGTACATCTTGCGCAGTTGCCTCCTTCCCTTTGGAATATTATGTGGTGGGATCAGTCTCTCCACATGGTTGCCGTTTTTGCAGTGTATGCAATGGTTTGTGAGTGCCATGTCACACAGTTGCCGTTTCTTAAGAGAATGTGTGGTGAACTTTCGAAGCCCGGAATTCTATGGTTCGCAATACATTTATCTTCATTTGTTTTAATTTTTAATTTTGCAAAGCAGATTATTTATTTGTTTCATGCACCTGAAACGTTTTACATCTGTTTCAATCTTAAATTACTTTAGATACCTATTTTGCGAGACCTGTGTTGGATGTACTTAAGTACACGCTTGTGCATCTGACGTAGTTGTTTCAATGTCTTTTGCTTTTACTGTTGTGTACTTCAAATTTTACATTAAAACTACCTTGAGTAAAATCCAATATGAAAAAGGTTTCAGGTACTAGTTAACGCTAACTTTGTGCTTATGTCAACAGCCACTGTGAGGTATGCAAACTTGGTGCCTATGCCTACAATGTTGAAGTTTGGACAGCTCGCTGGTGCGAGTGTAGCGCGGCGGCTTGCTGGCGCTGGTGCGGCGCGACAGGTCGCTGGCGCGAGTGCAGTGAGACAGCTCGCTGGCGCAAACGCAGCGGAATCGCTGGCTGGAGCGCGTTTAGATGGGTGTCCTGTGTCTTCAGTGTATAGTACGATCTGTGCCGTGTGCGCAGTGTTCCTCAGAAAAAATTGTGTTATTTAAGACGTGCGTTAAACTCTAGTAGGAAGCGTTGTATACTAAAATCTGATTTTTACGATTTTTTCAATTCTGTAAAAGTTTAGTCTATATGAAATGTATTCAAGAGCTCACTCATTGTGTGCTATTGAATAACAATTGGCAAAGATTTGAAAACAAGAGTTTATCGTTTCATAGTCAGAAAGGGCCGAGACGGGAAAGTTACATTAAGCCAGTAACGTTACTTTAGCCTCCACACGAGGTGTGTGCTTGCCCCATGCTTACTTTAAGGGTGAGTAGTTACACATGTATCGGAAATAGCTTACGTAGTGCTTCCTTTCTGAAAGACTAATATTGAGATACGCTAACGTTATGCCTCTTTGTCAAAAGAAGAAGGCGGACAAGCTAACGTCGTGCCTCTGTCGTTATGCTAACGTCGTGCCTATGATTTAAGTAGATGTTAAGTTATGCTAACGTAGTGCTTATGACTTAATCGGTTATTATTTTATTATGTTATGCTAACGTGGTGCCTATGACTTAATGAGTTATTATTTTGTTAAATTACCTATGCTAACGTCGCGTCGTGCATGTGATTTAATGAGTTATTTTGTTAAGTTATGCGAACGCAGTGCCTATGACTTAATCAGTTGTTTTTAACCGACTTCAAAAAGGAGGAGGTTCTCAATTCGACTGTGTATTTTTATGTGTGTTACCTCAGAACTTTTTTTTGTAGGTGACCGATTTTGATGGTTCTATTTTTATTTGAAAGCTGGTGCTTATCATGTGGTCTCATATAAATTTGATCAATTTCTTTTAGTTATTCTTAATAATGCGTATTTATTAATAATTGACTTTTAACAAAAATTTTAATTTTACCACTTGTGTTAAGTTATGCGAACGTAGTGCCTATGACTTACTCAGACTATATATTGTGGTAACGTAGAGCCATTGCCAAGCGCGTCACCTGTGACGTACGCGGTGCCTGCATCCCCCATGCCGTTGATGGAGACTAATATTTAAAGGTAAAGGGAGCCCGAGGACGGACTCTTGTCAGGAGAGGCCGTGTCGGGAATGAGGGTAAAAAATAAAAGCAAATACGAACAAATGAAGGTAGAATGGTAATCTCCCACTTGTTTTAGCAGTATAAAGTATCGCACAGGCGACTAAGAGGCATCAGTCTGTAATTCTTAGAGTGTCGTTACTATGCCCAACGGGCACAGTGGGACTCTAAACTTCTACTAGTGTAGGCAAGGAAGGTCGTGTTGCTGAGAGGCTGCCCTGTGTTACATTGAGATAGGTAGTGATGCTGTTGGTTTGCATACATTGGTGTTATCATGTAATTGGGGTCCTGATAGTAAGCAGGGTTTGTTACCGAGTAGTGTTCTTTTATTTAAATACTTTTGGAATAATTTCTAACATCAGGAGTGGAATAGTTTTCTATATATATATATATATATATACAGAAAAGATGTAGTGAGCTTCTTATTAATAGTATTATTAATAATTTTTTCAAAAATTTTACTAAGCGTTGGCAGTACAGAAAAAGGTCAAGGCAAGTTGGGGTGCGATCGCATCTATTATAGACGCAATAACTTTAACAGAAATCCATATATGTATATAACGGGAATGAATAAAACTATAAAATTTTAACAATGAATTAAATAGTTTAAATAATATCAATTCTAATGTTTTATGTTATTTTCATTAATATTAATTTAGCCAGAAAATTTCTTAAGAATTTAAGATTATTTATTGTTGTTGTATTTTTGTTAATTAACCAATCAGAAGCCAGAGGTTCATGGCTTGATTAATACGGTAATCACAACAACCAAACAGAGCGGAGATTCGCTGGTGAAGCGCTGGGTATTTGTGTTGTGTGTTGTGCTTGTATTTACCCAAAATGTCGTCCACAAGACCTGTTGATAATAATGGCGTCAATGAACGCGATTTTTCTTCGACATCAGAAGTGGGATCATTGCAAGCAGGTAATTTATTTAGTGAAACTTCGAGGGATGATAATGACCGATGGCGTACTTTATTCGAAGCGCACAGTAATAGTATCCAACTTCTCGAAGGCCTTACATAAACCACAAGATAATATGTGATTAAAGTCCATCAAGGACTTTACACTGCCAGAATTTCATCCTGAAAATGAAGATGCTGATGCTCAAGCTTGGTTAGCAACTGCAGATATCAGTATGACCGAGTACCAAATACAGGGAAGTCGATTGATAACTATTATTAGTAAAGCTATGAAAGAATCTGCTGCTACATGGTTCGCACAGGCTGCTTATCCTAATATGTTGTGGGCAGAATTTAAAGAATTTTTTTGTCTCGGTTTGATAAGGCAGAGACATGGGCAGCTACAATTTTTAAAATTTTCAATGAAGAAATAAATAATCGCTATAAAATGCAACGCGAATTGATGGCATTTTCTTATCGAAAACGGACGGTTCAAGAAACAAATACGAACAAAGGTATTTATATACCGGATATCAAACGCTCAAAATTTTCAACTACTGCATGAAATGTTATGCTTGCGGAAAACTTGGTCACAGATCATATGAATGTTTCAATCGATCAAATGAGAAGACTAAACCTACCTCAATTTCCGATAATCTTAATAAAAGTGAAACAATTATCAAGCATGTAATCAAGTTCTACAAGTGTGGGGTCGAGGGTCACGTGGCATTGCGATGCTTAAAAAACATGTTCGTCTGCAGGTAGTAGTATACAGCAACAGGTATCAACTTAAAAAATTATATTCTAACCGCACTTATAAATACTGTCGAGACCGTTTACGTCTATTACCCCAATCATATATTTCCACGGAACTGGATTTCTACTTATCAGACGATGGTAAGATTTGGTCTCTATTTCATTTTTTTAATGTAAGATTTTCATAATAAGAAAGTATGATTTGGATAGATAGCGGAGACTACATATATTTGGTAGCATGGGTATAATATAAAGTGTTATGACATAGGAGGCTTCTTTGACAGCGGAGGCTGCTTTGACAGCGAAGGCTGCTTTGACAGCGGAGGCTGCCTTGACAGCGGAGGCTGCCTTGACAGCGGAGGCTGCTTTGACAGCGGAGGCTGCTTTGACAGCGGAGTCTGCCTTGACAGCGGAGGCTGCTTTAACAGCGGAAGTTGCTTTGTAAGCGGAGTCTGCTTTTAGAGCAGAGGCTGATAATATGGCAACATTGGCTATTTGAATAGTGGAAGCTACTTTAAAGTAACAATTAATATTTATGAAGGGAGTAGTTTATCGTAGATTTTCTTTTTCTATTTGCAGATCAAAATAATACCGATCAAAAAGCATCACACGAGGACGTGTGAAATGTCAGGAAGGCCGTAACGGGAATGAATAAAACTATAAAATTTTAACAATGAATTAAATAGTTTAAATAATATCAATTGTAATATTTCAAATGTTATTTTCATTAATATTAATTTAGCCAGAAAATTTCTTAAGAATTTAGGATTATTTATTATTGTTGTATTTTTGTTAATTAACCAATTAGAAGCCAGAGGTTCATGGCTTGATTAATACGGTAATCACAACAACCAATTAGAGTGGAGGTTCGCTGGTGAAGCGCCTCGAGCGGAATCGTGGTGTGACTGGATGAAAAAAGACAAAAGAGGAGCAGATAGATTTGGCGTGGGGTACAGTTTTGTTTTCTTTTTAGTGTGTGATGGTGTATGTCTGTGTCGCATTACGAACTCGCTGCTCTTTAATTAATTTTAATATTCTTTAATAAAATTTAATTAGTGTTATTTTCTGTAAAGTTTAAATTAATTTTTTATGTTTAAGTATTTTCATGATTTTTTTAATGAAATTATCGTTTCATTTAGCTGTACTAACATGATAGAGCGTGAATAAAGCTAATAAAACGTTGTGAAAAGATGGTTTTTTTTTTTACCTCAATTTAGGTAAATACTTATAAGTGTAATACTTATATTATGTTGACCAAGAATGTTAGTCAAAACTACTTTTAACTTATATTTTTATAATTTATTAAATTAAAAAAATCAATTCTTCCAATATTATATTTTATATCATTATAATGTACGCGGCTTTAGGAGGGCCCAAGGGCCATCCCAGCCGCACCTTAACCTACTGTAAAAAAAGAAACATGAACAACAACCCAACAGGATCTTAAGATCCAATATCAATGTCGCGAAATTTGTTCCTCCTGTACATTCAAGTTTACAATTATAATTATTTCACTAGATTAGTCTAGTAAGATAGTGATGAATCGCTTTCATATAACTATATTACGGTATACAGCTATATCACGTTTTTAACTATCTTACTGCGACATATACATATATATACATTACAATCGACTTTACTATGGTGACCCCGACTTTAGTTACGGTGCGCAATAGAAAGTAGTGCTGTGATTTGATTTGGACAAGGGACGATAACGACCTGACTCGGCGGGTAACTTCAAGGAAACCAAAAAATTATGAATCCAACGCAAGCGACTGCGGAGTTGGCCTCCATAAGCATTTGTGCGAGAATCCCAGAGTTTTGGTCGGAAATGCCGCGTATGTGATTTGCGCAGTTCGAGGCAGTCATGGAGCCTCAGAAGCAAAATGACCTAACGAAGTTCCAGATGGTAGTTGCGAAGTTCACCAAGGACGCTCTACAGCAAGCACACGACCTTATATCGACACCGCCAGCAGGGAAAGCGTACATAGCGTTGAAACGGCGACAAAGTTTTTGAAGATAGCGCAGAACGGCACTTTCAGAAGTTAGTTATCGAAATGGATTTAGGATCACGGTGCCCGTCACAGTGATTACGACGAATGTCAGAATTAGCACGGAACACGAAAGTATCTGACGGCGCCCTAAGACGATACAACAAAATACGTTTGATCTAAATTTTAATAATTAGGAAGACGGTTTAGGACTACATTTTAGATATAGGGTCGTGAGATTCAAAGTACAAATGTATTTAATTAGGGGCGCCAGCCAAAATTGTTAAGAACCGTTCGTTTAAATCAAGGCTAAAAACCAACAAAAAATAACACATTTGACACCCATATTCATTATCTATTTATTATAAGAAAGTAACAGTATGTGATATCTTAACTTTAGAATATTATTAACATTGTCTATTCTAAGCACACAGTGTATTTATTTAAAAAAAATAACTTAAGCAATGTAAAACGCTAATTTATGCTGAATTCCACTCTCACAAAACCAATAATTGCTTATACAGGCAAAAGATGTAACAGTTGAAAACATTAGCCGCGTTGTTTGCGTTTAACTTCATTTTTAAAAGTAAGATAAAGTTTTGCTTCGACTAATGGTTTATGGGTCGCAGTCACTTCAAAGGCAATGTCAATGCGTCCTTTTTCAAAGGGAAACACGTTGGGGAAATCTCCCATAGGAATAGTTACGTTCGGCATGGTGTATATAGCCTGTAAAATTTTAATATTTTTAATACACGTCAAGGTGATATACGAAAAATATTACAGGTGCATTGTTCTCAACAAGATTTTCACCCCTGAGGACTAAGATGAATTTCCTCAGTCAAGTCGACAATTCGTGCTGAAAGCACTACAGCTGCAGCTATGGCTTCTTTTCTGTCTAAAGGCCCTGACTGATTAAAATATATATAAAATATGATATAAAACTGATCGAAGGGCGAGCTTAACCGCGATCTTGATGACTCACTGGTAATGCTCGTTGGTAGATTATCGCGGATCGTCAGCGTTTCTTCAACAAACTCTAACAACAAGACGAGAGTAAAACTGGCGCAGAGTAAATCTTTACCGCAGGCTTATGGCTCGCCTGTCGATCGGAGCCGAATTGCACCTACTGGTATTAGAGATTTTGATAGCTAGTTAAAAAGCTGACAATAAAAACATTCCATCTTAGTCCTCCATCACAAAAAGTTAATATATTTAACTTTTATACGAAATAGAGACACGCTGCAACAGTATAAACATAGTAGAGACTATTTAGTACCTACTATATAATTCTGATGGAACCCTCGCTCTCAGTCCAATCTTTGTGTCTATCAGTAGCCTTTATATCTTGTCGTAGGATTTATTTTCTGCCTAGGACTCTGTCTAGGTAGGTACCACCCTGTTATCTATTTCTGCCGCCAAAAAGCAGTGCTTGCTATGCTGTGTTACGGTCTGAAGGGTATAGAGAGCCAATATAATGTGAGGCATCCATCTCGGTCCTTAGAGGTGAGTACGCAGCTATAGCCTTCTTTATTTTAATTTAGTTGCAGGTGTCCATGGGCTGCATTAGCTCTTTCCATCAGTTACTGTAAATTCGCTTGTCACTTCTATTTTATAAGAAATAAATAAATATAATATGTTCATATATAAATAATTATGCGTCTTTTAAAGTATAGGATATAATAATAAATGCAGACAACAACAACAGCAAAATTCCTATTACTTACTATATAAATGAATACATATATTATGTCCTTACATATGAAATTGGCGTTTTGTACGGGAGGAATATAAAGTCAATTTTTTTTTGTAAAATATATTTAATTAATCAAAGTATGCAACGTTGTTATCTATGCACTCATAGGTAGTTCATTGATCTCTTTACTAAAAGAACCATGGGGGTGAGAATCAATAAACTCTTTGAAGGCGGTTTGGACTGCCGCATCGGAGTTGAATTTTTTTCTTTGTAAGAAATTGTCCAAATTCCGGAAAAAATGGTAATCTGTTGGAGCAAGGTCCGGGGAGTACGGTGGATGTCGCGGACATTCCAATTGTAGCTCATCTAACTTAGTGGTTGTTTGTTGTGCAGTGTGTGGTCTTGCGTTGTCGTGAAGCAGCAGTGGCCTAGAGCGATTGACCAATCTCAGTTGTTTAGCAGCTAGTTCTTCCTTCATGGTTTGCAGTTGCTGACAATAGATATCTGCCGTAATCGTTTGGCCAGATTTTAGAAAGCTGTAGTGAACAACACCGGCGGTAGTCCACCAAACACTCACAAGTAACTTTTTTCTGAGTCAATTTTCGTTTAGGGCAGGATTTGGCTGGGTCTCTAGGGTTCAGCCATTGCGACGAGGGCTCCGATTATAGTACAGTGTGAGCAAAGTAACACAGCAGTCGACGCGTGTTTGCAAGTTCGATTCACTCAATTCATGAGGTACAAATCGTTCAAGTATTTTTACTTTCCCGATTTGCTTCAAGTGGATTAATACAGTTTTATCACATACCCCGAAGCCTGCAGCTATCTCTGAAGTGCTTTGTTTTTTTGTCCGCTTCCACAATAGCCTTTAATTCTTCATTTTCCACTTTGGTCTCCGGCAGTCCACGGGGTTGGTTCTGAAGGTCGAAATTTCCAGAACGAAAACGTTGAAACCAAAAAGATACCGTGCTTTCTTTTGCGACACCAGCGCCGTAGACATCATTAATCCTTCGAACTGTTTCTGCAGCACTGGTGAACTCGTACTCGTAAATATACCGATATTTCATGTTTCCCATTGTGCGGTAATAAGCGACGCCAAAGAATAAAATAATGAGGAAAGAACAAATGAATGACTGTTTTCAAAACTCAAATGTACCAGCTAAATGAATTTATAAATTTGAATTTGGAATTCTTAACCAAAGAGGAGATATTTCAGATCAAAGTGGTCAGTACGACAAATCGCTAATTTCGTATGTAAGGACCTAATACTTATATAATATAAAAAACACATAGATAAATATAATTGTTATGAAGTAATAAAGAAAAAGAAAATTTGATGGTCATTAAATGATAAAGGACGATATCTTACAGCTTTCACAGGACATTCAAAGCCAACTGCCGACACAAATACACCAATATATGGATCGTCAACGAGGAAATCGCACAACTTGTAATGACCCTCGATAAACGAACGCCTGTACTGGTTCCGAAGAAATTCGTAGTATAAGAGGTGAACCTGTGGGAACAAGTTTTGTACTGCAGATTTTTTTCATTGCCTAATTATGGTACTAAAATATTATCAAGTGCAAAGTGCGAGTATTACTGAAAATAAAGACAATATTTTTGAATAATACTTGTAAAGCATGGAAAAGTATTGTGTTACTAAATAAATATGATTTTGTTAACTGAGACCGTTTTTGGCGGTAACATGCTAACATGCATATTGCTTTATGATATATAAATATAAAAAACAAATCTTGGCATATTATCAATAAAACATGAGGCAACACAAAAAAATATTTTGAAGAGTTGAGTATTCAGCTGTTAAAGTTGGAAAGAAAGGATACACCACTGGCTTCTATTATTTCAGTGAAAAAAAATACTGCTATTCTTTTAAGTTAAATTTAATTTTTATCTTATTTTCTATAAATAAGATAATTTCCAGACTTTTCCGTTTTTGTTTAAAAAATTCTAAAATTTTTGAGGATTTTTCGGAAAATTTTAAATAAAATTAAACACACAACAATGATCAATATTTCAAGCATCTACATAATACAGTCTCTTAGACTAAGGAAAATACCCAGACCCAGATCTTGATACTTTGGATAGATAACGGGTATAACCTTCTTGTTTACGCAAAGCGTGTCCATTATCACAAATTCTTCCAGCAATGTATTTTCACGGGTTGATGAACAGATAAGAAGAGGAAAGAAAGAAGTGAATTTAACGTCATTTTAAGTACAAACCGTGACATTGTTGTCGGCAGCGTATATGCTTTTAAATTCAATATTTATATAGTAGTCGCTACGTCTCCCATAGCGTGTTACGTTTGCAAAGACGTATTCATAGTAATTTGTATCCACATATGTAACTTCAACTCTTTCGAAGATCAATTTCAAGCACTGTGAATTTTAAAAAAAAAACGATTTTTTTATTGCAGTAACATCAGTAACATCTTCGTTAGCCTGAAATCACTTCACGCATTTGCCATAATTGTTGCTGTTTCTGCCCGTATAGTTATCTCATAAAATAGAGAAAAATAAATAATATATTTATTGATACTGTACAAAAAGAAGCCAAAAAAGGAAAAAAAAATAATTGTCTTATAACTACTACAAAGTACCAAGAAAAACGTATTTAGTTTAAAAATAGATCTATAACAGGTTTAAATTATTATGCTAGTTTTCATCTAAAACCTAAGTATAATAATAATGTAGTCCGTAGCCCTTATATACAATATGATACTACAGTCTTCCCGTAAATGGTCTGGCGTATCACTGGATAGTAAGCGATTTCCGATGCTCATGAACATCCACAACATCGGAAGAATTGCAAGTGTTTTGCCTGCATTTTAGAAAGGAGCAAGTTTTTTTCCTGCTCCATTAATCACTAGCGATAGAAGTTTCCTCTAAGTGGTCGTACATATTGACGGAAAATTTATAGTCAAACGCACATTAGTTGGCGTGGATGAAAATTAAAAACGTGTTCCAAGGTGACACTTGGCGACTTGAATTACTCCCCGTGTTGAATACGATAGAAAAAGCAGAGATGAAATGTCGTATTGAATAAAACTAATTTTACAAATTTGATCGCGTTTAATTTTAACTTAATTTCAATTCCTGTCGCTCCAAGTGCGGCAAGTTGCAGCATCCACCACAGGTTGACTGAGATTTTCCACGTTCTGATGTCATCATTAATTTTACTTTATTTTTGTATTCGATATGACGAGACCACTGGATCATACCGATCAAAAAGAACTTAGTCGTTGACGATTTGAGTTGCTCTTGGATAAACGTCATTTCAAGAAAGCGACTATTGGAATTTATCGAAATATAAGGAAATTGAATTGCATAAAAATAAATTATTTTCAAATTCTCTCTGCAAAGGTTTAGCTTTTTAAGCCGGTGCAATGGTAGTTTATTTTCAAGTCTAACTTGCATATATGTAATAGGTTAATATATCAACTTTTTCTCCAAATGTCAAACTCCCATGATTCATACTGCTATTTAACGAACGAGGCTCTGACGACCGACTGCTGGCGGAATAAGCATTACAATAAAAGAACTCTAGCTCCCACAGATAGGTAATATAGACCAGCTTTAACAGTGTGAGGGTTCTCAAACTGCGCTCACCTGCCCACCTGCTCAGCGTGGTGTGCGGAGGAAAGCAGCTCTTTCGATAAATGCATGTCCGATAGCGCATTTTTAAACATTTCAAAAACACTCTGGACAGAAAAGAGTATTTAATCGCCTATAAAAACCCATAAATGTCCTAAATAAACTATGGCAACTATGGCAAAATGGCACGTGGCAACTATGGCAACATTTCCCCTATTTTATATTTTGGCATAGTTGCCACGCTTAGAATAATTTTGAGTTGTTATCAAGAATGTGCTGCTGCCCATCTCCTGTTTCAGTTTACCTCTGTCTGCTTTTACGACACCCACGGGACGTTATGGAGTAGAGAATATTCTTATACCGCCACACGATTAGAAAAGGCTATTGCGATAATAAATAAAATAAAATATTTTGACTTTGAAAGCTCAGCAAGCTCTCGGGTGAGCCTCACACCTAGAGAGCGCGTCCCCAGGCGGTTCAACATATTTGGAGTCTGGAGCACTACAACAGGGACGGCGGCGGAAGAGCTCATGACGAGTCAACAGCGGCGCCCTCACTCTGGAAAGGAGTGACAGACTTGGCGTCAGATGGCAACCGGCTGTAAAAATACCCTGCCAAAACAAAACATTCTCCTAGTATGAAAGCACAACATAAAAGAAAAAATTTAATAGTTAGGGCGTGAGGGGTACGACGACCAGATACTATTCCAAGCGAAAAATGCTACGGCGTCCCCTGTATATCGTACATGGAACATCGGCTCCCTAACCGAACGCAGCCAAAAACTAGCAAACACATTACATGCACGAAACATTGATATCTGCTGTATACAAGAACTTAAATGGCAAGGGTCAAAATCCACGGATATTGGTAGAAACTATCAACTATTGTATAACGGCACATCAACGACAAGGAACGGAATCGGCATTATCCTCGACGAAACATTACAACAACGAATAATCAAAGTAGAAAGAATAAGCGACAGAATTATGTACGTGAAATTAGCTTTAGACAACCAATTAACTCTAAATATAGTCTCAGTATATGCCCCTCAAGTTGGATGTAATGAAGAAAAGGATCTGTTCTGGGGAAATCTAGAAGACCTTTTCTTAACCATACCTTTAGACGAGAAAAAAATTATAGCAGGTTATTTGAATGGCCATGTATATATATATATAATAAATATAATAAATCTAGCGACCCAATTTGATCTCCCGATCGTTAACACTTTTCTTCCAAAAAAAGGATAAAAACCTCGTAACCTACAAGAGTGTTGGTTCGGCCTCACCAATAGACTTTTTTTTGTGACAAATCTATTCTCCGCAATTTTAGGGATTGCAAAGTTATACCAGGGATTTCACTAACAACCCAAAATAGACTACTCGTACTTGTAACCTGTTTGAAAATGCCAAACTGAAATATAAAAGAGAAATATAAAAACATAAACCCCGCATAAAATAGTATAACATACACTAGGCTGAAGGCACTTTATTTACTGCACAGGTTGATACACACTTGAAAGAGACACTTCAAGTCCCAAAAGACAACAACACTCTCTGGAACGACTTTCACGTGATTTGCCTAAAAACTGCCAGAACAACCCTAGGTGTTACGAAAGGGAAATTGAGGATAAATAAAATTCCTACTTGGTGGGATGAGAATGTTAAATATCTGTTTATGGAAATGAAAGAATCTTTCAAGAAATAACAACTTTAAAAAAATTACAGCGATCGACTGGAATAACAATATAATAAAAAAGAGAGCTCAGAAATATGTTGCAATAACAAGAGCATTGACCAAAGATCACTTTTACAAAGAATTAGTACAGGCAAAATCAGACGCAGAAATATTTAAATTAGCAAAACATCGAAATAACCAAACAAAAGATATTAAACGTAACAAATGTATCAAGGATTCATCTGGTAAATTGTTATCCACAGAAAAGGAATTAGTCAGAAGTGGCAAGAATAATACCAAACACTACTCAACGAAAAATTTCCACAGGAACCGCTCACATCGAGTTCAATAATTTCACCTCAGGAAGTAAAAGCAGCTGGACCGGATGGGATTCCAGCCGGACTGTGGAAAATGTGGGCACTACCGGCGTAGCATGGTTGACAAAGCTATTTAACGTAATCCTTATAAGCACCAAAATATCAGATATGTGGAGAAACAACAATTTAATACCCTTCTACAAGAATAAAGAGGATGTTGCGAACTGTGGAAATTATAGAGCAATTAAACTGACTCCTCAGACTCTTAAGAAATGGGAATTTGTCCTCGTAAAGAGACTGGCAAAGATTACAAAAATTACACCGAACCAGTGTGGATTCACTAGTGACGTGGGCACTACAGATGCAATTCACTCGGTGAAAATACTCATGGAAAAGTACAAGTCACGCAAACAAGATCTTCACCTTATTTTCATTGACCTTGAAAAGGCGTTCGACCAAGTCCCTCGAGAACTAATCTGGCAAGCATTAAGAGCGCAATTGATGGACGAGCATTATATTGAGCTCCTTAAAGATCTGTACCACAATGTAACTACAAAAATGGTCAGCCCAACAGGGACAAGTGAACCATTTGAAGTTGGAGTGGGGGTTCACCAGGGCTCGACCGTAAGCCTTCTTATATTCAATCTAGTAATGGACGATATCACTGTGTACATTCAGAAACCAGCACCGTGGTCACTACTATATGCCGATGATGTAGTCCTCATAGCCGAATCGTTGGCAGAAGTATAATTAGATCTGACAGTATGGCAGGAGTCCTTAGAAAGAAGAGGGATCAGAGTCAATAGAGAGAAGACAGAGTACTTGTTGTGATGCCAATATGGGTGTGGTGTTATTTCATGTCCATCTATCGAAGGTAGACCTCTTAAGGTAGTTGAAGAGTTTAAGTATCTCGGATCCATCGTAGCACCAAAGGCATGTATAGAAAGAGACATACAAAATAGAACCCAAACAGCTTGGTTGAAATGGAGATCGCTGTCTGGCATTCTATGCGACTCCCGTATGCCTATTAAAATTAAGGGCAATATATACAAAAGAGCAGTAAGACCACGTCTGCTATATGGATCTGAGTGCTGGCCGATGAGAAAGACGGATGAACAGAAAATTCACGTCACTTAGATGAAAATGCTACTTTGGTCTGGAGGAGTTTCTAGAACGGATAAAATAAGAAACGATAATATTCGTGGTAGTTTTCTTCATTACTACATCCAAGGTTGCCATGCTGCACGAAAAACTAAGAGAAAACCGTCTGCGCTGGTTCGTATGAGAAGAGATGATGACCATAAGACTAAAAGAGCTATGAACATAGAAGTGGGGAAAAAAGGCCGTGGACAACCATCAATAACCTGGTCGCAAACACTAAAAAACAACCTGAATTTTACTAATACGTCGGAAGGGACAACCCACAATCGCACGTTGTGGCGCAAAATTACTAGGAGGGCTGACTCCAATTAAATTGGGACAATAGCCAGGGAAAAGAAAGAAGAAAATTTTGACTTTGAAATAAGATTTAAAATTAAAATACTTTACTTACAAAAATTCTGGAAGACATTACAGCAAGAACACAAACTATTTTAATCCATAACATTGTTATGAAAAGGTCAAAAGACGTAAACATCCAGTGGGATCTTAATTTACTGAATCGCATCAAAATAACTATAGGATATTAATATTAAAATGATATCAATAGAGTTATTAAATTGACCATAACCTCTGATAAAAAAAACTGATATGATGCTTAATCTGTTATTAATTTCCAGGCCCTAATGAGGTTTAAATAAATTGTTTGTGTGTTTGTGAAACGATATTTTTGCTTATCGCGGCATGCTGGCAGTTGGTGGGGGCTCAACCTCCTCGCGCTGTAATTGTTTATTGAGAAACCGCGTGTTTTCAGTATAGTTCTGATTCTGCGTTCGCAACAGAGTATTTTGTGGGAGAGCAATCGTAGCATCGTGAAAAATTATCGAGTGTTTTTATATCTTTTTTAAAGATTTTAAAATTAAATTCTTGTTTTGGGATTTAGCATGTATGTATGCGCATATATGACCATGTAAATATCTGTGTATATAGTTTGAATTGTTTTAGATCAGTGCTGTAATAACTTGTATAATATATATATTTTTCAGGAGGAGGGTTTCAATGTTTGGAATTGAAAATATAAATGTGGTTTTAACAATTTTGATTATATCTTTAAATATTTTCGTATGTTAGTTTATTACCAACAATTATTCATAATAACTTACTATGAAATCATAAGAAAATTTATTTAAAATGCCAAATAAAAAAATATGACATACATTTATGTCATTTTTTTAAACAAAAAATAAAAAAATACAATTATGACGTATAGGCGTGGTTTGGAGATGAGAATATAAAATATGAATTTAAACAACAAGATATTCAATATAGTTTTTATTAGCCCATATAAAAGTAGCATCAAATAATAGAATTAAATCTTTAACAATAACAAACACTGCGTACGAAAAAACACCGGTAATATTCTTAATTAAAACGATACAGTAAATATTTAATTGAAACAAAATAGTTAATTACTATGAATCAAATTATCGTAATCACTCAATTACTATGGCCTCCGATAATGGGTCGATTTCAAGCAAAAGTATTATAAAATCAAATGAAAAATGACTCCGTGCGTGGCTTGGCAATGAGTTGCAGCGTTAAGGGCCGCGGGTTTGAATCCCGCACAGAACAAGTATTTGAATGGCCTACAAATAATTGTTCCGGGTCTGGATAGTAGAATTAGGGTGACAAACAAGCACACAGTCCATCTGATGGTAAGTGGATGCCGAGGCCCATAGACATCTACATTTATCTTCGATTAAGTTTTAAAATGCAAATACCTTGTCACCCCTGAGGACTCAGATGGAATGCCTCGTTTCCAGTAAAAAGGGTCTCCGGTTCTCTACACTCACCATACGAAACACAGCAGCATTAAGCTGTAATTTTACGCTGGTATTCTGAGAGAGCGTGGTCCTACCCCTCGAGCCGACCCATTCGTGCTACAACCATAAGATAGCTGCAGCATGGCTCTACGACGTTAATTTGGAATTTTTCAGTTCAAATTGAAAGTCAATTATCTCGTTTTAGTTTTTTACACTTTTCGATGATAAGAGTAATGTGATTTTGTTTAGTCTTTTCTTTGTAATTGATAATTAAAAAAAATCTAATATCTAAGAGCGGAGCGGAGGCGGCAGCCGCGGCTGCTGGGGCCGCGTGCGCGCACAAACTTGATGCGGGAGGCGCCGCTTACACGCGCCATACATCTTTAGAGTCAATTTTCTGATCAGGTGGACCTATTCTGTTGCACTCTGAATTGATTCACAAGGGTTGCTTTGTTTGTTATTTGTTATTCGTTGTTGTTTGTCCTTTGGGATTGTTTTTTTTTAAATTTGTTTTAGCTTGTAGGTACTATCACATTAGGTTATTAAACCTGTAATGGTAGTATGTATGTGGAAATAAATAAATAAATAAAATCTTTCATTTAACTTATTTCATGGCTGTCGGCCCAGTGTGATATTTAAAGCATAGTTTGAAAATACCTACTATTGCAAGTACTGCCCGATTTCCTATAAAAAGAACATAATAAAACTACATTTAGGTAGTTCAAAGGTCATTTATAACTGTACCACATCATTGTGAAAAAATTGAAGGCTGTAGAAACGTGCAATCTATTATTTTTTCCACCTTCACCTCTGGGCGGCAAGCACTTTATACATATTGTCATTTTTTAAGAACATGAGGTGGTAATTATTAAAACAAATTTTTGCCAAGCCCAAGCCTTACGAAGTTTAAATTAATAGCTATTATACAAATTATTACAGCACTGATCTAAAACAATTCAAGCTATATACACAGATATTTACATGGTCATATATGCGTATATGACGTTGCCTGCGCCATTGCATGTGTGACGGCGCCAGTGTAGCTAGACAGAATTCTTGTAAACAACACGTGCACCGCACACCTGTGGTAGCGCCCGTTTGTCTAGCTACTTGTTTTGCTTGTATAAAACGGACGGAGCGGCCGCCGTTAAGGCAGTCTTGGCTCTGGCGTGAAACGGTGCGCTTGTCATATTCCGTTACTAGCTTATCCTTGACTCGTTGGGTAATTAATTCGTGCAATAATTAATTAATTAATTAATAATAATTAATTCGTGCAAACGAATTAATTATTATTCTTAACTACAAAATTAGTCTCGGTACAATTTATAGCTTGTATTAAGTAATCTATTGTAAATTTGTAAATTAACCTTATTTAAAAGAAAAGTCCCGCTGGGTTTCTTGCTGATACTTCCCAGGACAGAGGTTTTATCCGAACCGGTGGTAGTAGTACTATATTGAACAAGAGTGATTCTATTCTATTCTAAAAGCATTTTCATGTGACTCTATTTATCATAATAACATCCTTCATAAGAAATGGGAATAAAGCTTTCCATTTAAGTTCTCTATATTCTAACGACCTTTCTACATATACATACATGCTAAATCCCAAAACAAGAATTTAATTTTAAAATCTTTAAAAAAATATAAAAACACTAGATGATTTTTCACGATGCTACGATTGCTATCACACAAAATACTCTGTTGTGAACGCAGAGTCGGACCTATACTGGAAACACGCGGTTTCTCAATAACCTATCACAGCGCGAGGAGCTTGGGCCCCCATCAGCTGCCGCCATGCCTCGATAAGCTAACTTTCCCGTACTTATGGGCTACGCATAAGACTTTTTTGTCGTATTCATTTGTAAACTTTACTCACGTCTGAGAATTGTTTAATACCACTAAATTCGTCTGGCGATTTGCAGGTATTATTAAAATTACTCAATAATTACGTGATTAAAATTTGAGATTGCCAAAGGTATATTTTTTTGGGAATTTTAATAAAATATTTTTGGAGAGGTCTAGTAATACTTTATAACCGACAAAAACGTCTGGGATTTTTTTTTTTTGATCAAGTTGCCAAAAACTAGGATTCTTTTTGCAAATGTTATATGCTGCGCAGTAACGAAATAACCGCAAACGCTCTCCCAGACTCGCGGGACTGGATTCGCCAAGTGACGAAATTATTTTTTTTTTATTGGAGAGGGTGCAAACGAGCATGCGGCTCACCTGATGGTAAGTGACTACCGCCGCCCATGAACAACTGCAACACCAGGGGAATTGCAGATGCGTTGCCGGCCTTTTAAGAAGGAGTAGGCTCTTTTCTTGAAGGTCCCTAAGTCGTATCGGTCCGGAAAAATCGCTGGTGGTAATCGATTCCACAAGGAAGTTGTGCGAGGAAGAAAACTTCTTCTAAATCGCACAGTGGTGGACCGCCAATCATCCAGTTGGTATGGATGGTATCTCGAGATCTGTTGCGATGAGCGATGTTGAAATTGAGCGGCTGGAATTAGTCCGAATAATTCCTCAGAGCACTCCCCGTGATACATGCGATAAAATACGCAAAGAGATGCAACATCTCTACGCAGTGCCAGTGAGTCCAGCCGATCGAAAAGAAGTCGTTCGTCGACGATTCGAGCCGCTCTACGCTGGATGCGGTCAAGTGGAAGAAGCTGGCACTGGGGAGCCCCTGCCCAGAGATGGGAACAGTATTCCATGTGGGGGCGAACCCGCGCCTTGTAGTTGCAATCTGTGTGCCGGCATGAAATACTGTCCCGCTCTGCTGAGCACGCCAAGCTTTTTAGAGGCCAATTTGGCCTTCTCTTCCAAGTGACCACGAAACTGCACATCACTCGATATGTCGACACCGAGGATTCTGTTACTGGCTGAGGCAACAAGGGGAGTTCCTTGAAACTGAGGAGATACGACAAAAGGGTTCTTTTTAGCGGTAAACGCGCAAACTTGTGTCTTCTGGGGATTGAACTGGACTAGATTTAGTCGCCCCCAGTCTGAGACTTTGTTCAACAAAGTTTAGACTTCAGACACAAGTTTGTTCCGGTACTCAGCGACGTTTTCCCGAAAAAACGTGGCACGCCGGTTACCGCCGAATGTTACCGGTTTGCAACATATCATTGATATGCAGAAGAAACAGCATTGGTGATAGCACGCAGCCTTGTGGAACACCAGCGTTAATGGGCTTGTAATCGGAGCATGCACCGTCTACTACGACCTTGATGCTCCGATCTGCAAGAAAACTGGTGATCCAATTGCACAATTTCTCGGGAAGCCCATAGGAAAGCTTCGAAAGAAGTGCTTTGTGCCAAACCCGATTGAAGGCCTTCGCTACGTCCAAACTAACGGCCAACGCCTCCCCCTTGGACTCCATTGCCTCGGACCATCTATGAGTTAGGTAACCTAGAAGATCACCAGCTGAGCGACCTCGACGAAACCCGTACTGGCGGTCACTAATCGGCTGGTGATCCTCAAACCGCATGAGCTGGCAGTTTATAACGGACTCCATTATTTTGGAGAACAAGGAGGTGATAGCGATATGCCTGTAGTTGGACGGATCTGAGCGGTCACCTTTTTTAGGGATCGGATGCACCAAAGCTGTCTTCCATGTTCAGGACTACGCCTAGGGAGTAGGAGTACCGGAAAAGACGCGTTAAAACCGGTGCCAACTCCGGAGCTCACGTCCTCAGCACAATAGGTGGGACTCCATCAAGCCCACTCTACTTGTTGACGTCCAGGGAGAGGAGTGCTTTACGCACCGAGCGCTGGCACTTCCTGCATGGAGCACTCACACCGCGGGATGGTAGGCGGTGTGTTCCCCGTTCAATGAGTCGTATTGATTAATATTATACATAATCCTTAAGTATTGTTTTTGCAAAACAAATGGGTATTTTAGAATAGCCCCAGAAAATAATTCCAT
>JAGSMP010002288.1:0-27248 GCA_029286625.1 Parnassius orleans
ATTAATATTATACATAATCCTTAAGTATTGTTTTTTGCAAAACAAATGTGTATTTTAGAATAGCCCCAGAAAATAATTCCATATGTCAGAAGTGGATAGACATGACCATTGTAATAATTTTTTGCTACATCTCTCGATGCTACGTTAATCAATATTGATATGGCATAAAAACTACTTGAAATTCTACTGTTTATTTTCTCAACATGTGATTTCCAGTTCAAATGACTATCAATGGTGACACCCAGATATTTCATGTCGTGCACTTTCTCAATTTTTTCGCCGTCGTTTATAACATTTAATTCAATTGGAGCTCTTTTATAATTCCTAAATTCTATTAGTTTTGTTTTTCCCAAATTTACTTTTAAATTAATTGAAGTTAGCCAGTTCACTACTGTGTTTAGTGTGTTATAAATTTAATTCACAAAATTGTATGTTTTTGTGGTACGGATCCCTAAAGATGAGTGCGAGTAACCTTGACGCGCGGTTCAAAATACTTACTAATATTAAAAAATAATGATACTTATTTATGTTTTGTATTTATTTGGTATTATTTATCAATTATTTTTGATAAATTAATAATTATATTTATTAATAAAATAACATATCAATAAAATTATTGTAATTAGAATTGAACTATAAAAACGAAACAATAAATTTATTACAATATTATATTATACGTTGCAGCTATATTACGGTCTGTTATACAGGGCTTCACGAAATGTCTTTTAAAAACTATTTAGAAATTACAACTGTATTTTATTATAGAAAGACACAAATTAAGAATTGAATTTGAGAGGCGAGTATTTCGGATGAGTGTATGACGGACTGACTGGTATTGCTAATCTTGAAAATGAGAAAGTACTGAAGCTACTAAGAGAGTGCTGACCGTGTGCTTTGTGTCAGCGGATCCCTAAAAAGGATCTATAACAACCCCCTGTTAGTGAAACTCACCCTTGAGTGAGTTTACGGCTACTCTATGTAGCTGTGGTTGATCAGTGATGATGATCTGTATTTTCTTTGTTAAAATTAAAATGCTCTCTGAAAGACTTTCTCTCTTACAAATTATATAGGTTATAAAAGATATGCAAAGTGCTACAGATATAAGACTTATTATAGAGAAACTAACATTATACAAATTTGGACTTTCTAGGGTGTCTAGTCGTTTGATAATCTGATCGGAATCAGTGTCGTACGATTTTAAATTTTCTAAATTCAAGGTTTTACATTTATAGAAGACGTAAGGTTAACTGAAAATTTGTTAAAGTTACTTAACTTACAACAGCTATCATTAATTATATTAAAACTGAATATATTCCGGGAACATTTATACTAGGGTAGAGCTTAGTTTCTAATTTCAGATTCTTATGAAAGCTACGCAATCAGGTGGAATTGTGAGTAAACCTGTACCGGATAGAGTGTATTCGGTTAAATTGTTACTACACTCCATTGATAACTTAGTGGGTTTGGTTTGAACAAAATCCATTTGTTGTTGTATAGTTTATGCCATATATCCAGATCACCGGAAATGTCTAAATGGACAGTTATCTGGGATTGATATCAAGGCTTTCGTCATAATTTCTATTTCACAGGGTACATTATTGGATACTGTAGCTACATCTATAACATCACAAAGGTAGGTATTTGTCGGGATATTTTACAATTATTTATGTCTTGTAGATAAACATAACTTGTTTTATCTTTGCTTAGCGCTACAAACTTTTCAGAAGGATGATCATGGCAAAGAGTTTGCTCGATCTTGAGCATGTGGAGTTGGCAAGGGTAGGTTTTATATATTATATTCTAACAAACTAACTAAGGTAATTTTATGATAAAAATAAGCTTATTGTCTAAATAATAACATACTAAATCGGCAATGTTAATTAAAGTATGAATGTTGCTTAATTCTAGAGATATTGGAAAATCTTTGTATTTTGGCATAATTCTTAGGTTACTAATTATATCATTATACATTTGAGTTGGGCTTAGTATAGATGGATGTAAGGTGTTGGTTTTTACAAATAAAATTGAGTTTAACAAATCTTCAACTTTGAAGGACATTGTAAGTAAATTAGATAGCAAGGTATTTAAAACATTTGATAGTTTCGTTTGAAAACTGAGTATATTTAACATTTCAGATGCGTTTTTAACAGTAGAAGATAAGAGTTCAGTGGCGCTATTTAACTTTATTTGATTGTCATTTAGTTCCTCCAGGGATTTATTAACATTAGAAATAGCGGATTTAGAAACTAAGATATGCCTTTTGATAGATTCTGCTAGTTTATTTTCATTATTAAACAGAGCATGAATAGCTTTGTTGTAGTTTTCAGCGTCATCTTCATCCAGTGTACCGAAAATGTGTTTAAATACGTGCCAATACCTGAGAACCAGGCAGATCTCTTGGACATACCGTTTAGATAAATGGGAAATCGCATTAAAATCTCTTAGGATGTCGTTGTAAAGTGCTTCTAGGGGTTGTAACATATTTTCACACTGAGTATAATCTATTTCGGCACTCTCACGACACTGAAATCGGACTATTTTAAATACTTCATGAATGTTTTCCAAATGATGTTGGATTGGATGTACGTCTACTGGTATAACGATGTGAAATTGATCATTAATTATCCTCAATGTACCAACAGGGTCGAAGAATATACCAGGCTCTTGTCGATGCGTTCAACATATTGACCATTGCGGTTGCAAGAATAATAGCACAAAATGCGATGGTGGTTCTGTAAATAATAATTAAAATCTTACTAAGTCTAGATTGTATAATAATGTGTATAATGTAAAAGCAAAGTGTATAAATTAATTGTAAGTATTAAAATATATGTCTTAAAACGAATGTAATTTTGATATTTAAGAACTTATCTCATGAGCGAGTTTTACTGTCGAAGTGGTGTTTAACATGGCGTCTGTTAATAAGGAGAGTAAGTATTATTACTGTGGACCTTGACGACTTGTAAGGCCCCTTCCAAATAGGGAGAGGGCTTGAAGACGAAGATGATTTCTGATGTAGACGTAATCTCCTATTTTATATTTGACAAAGGCGAGAGTTTCTGTCGTAGTATGTTTTAGACCTTTCTTTGAAATTTGTATATTTTGTAGGGCTTTCTCGAGAAATCTTTAATCGATGCTGGAGCATTTTGATGTAATCAGGATAGGTAACGTTACCTTTTGATTCGAAAATAGCATCGGGAATATACGGCTTATGACCAAAAGAAGTTCAAGGAGTGAACTGAGTTGTTGTATGGACGTTACTGTTGTAGGCTAACATTGCTGTATAGACGTATTTGTGCCAATCGGTTTGTTTTCGTTCACGAAGGACTTAAGATACTCTTTCAAAGTGGCATGGCTCCTTTCGAGAGCACCTTGAGTCTGGGGATGATATGGAGAAGACCATATTTGTCTTATTTTAAAAATTCATGTGCGTTTGAAAAGGTCAGCCGTAAAATTTGTTCCTTGATCGGTGATTATTGATTTAGGATCCCAAATTGTGAAATGAAGTGAACTAGAGTCGCATGTTTCTTCTGCGGTGACATTGGAAATTGGATAGGCTGTAGAAAATTTGGTTAGATCATCTTGGAGAGTGAGTATAAATCGAGTTTGTGAAAACCCGCTTCGGTAGGGGCCTACTATATCTAAACTTATTTTCTCAAATGGCGAGTAGAAGGTTGTGATTTGCATAGGAGACCGGTTAATCTTGCGTAATGGTTTATTTGTTTGGCAAAGTTTGCAATTTTGTACATACCTCTCTATATCTGCGCGCATGTTTTTCCAATAATAACGTTCTTTAATTCTATTATACATTTTATTTGATCCTAAGTGACCGGCTATTGGTATATCATGATTTTCTTTTAGAATTTTCGATATCTCTGTTGGTACGGGGTATATTATGGAGTTATGATGTATATTTATTGTTATATTTGTATTGTTATATAAATACATAAGCATGCCGTATATTTTGACAAACGAATGTTGTTCGAACAGATTCTTAAAATCAGAAACTGCGATTTCACTGATATTACCTGAAAGTATAATGTCGTCCCTAGCGGCTTTTAAGGTCTTGAAGATTTCAGGATAGAACAGTCATCAAAATAATATACTTTTGTGAAGAGAAGATAATAAATTTTGCCTTTAGACTTTTTTTTTAAACGAGTGAAGTTCTCGTTCTTCTTAAGACCTTGTGTCACTTAAACCGGAAAGAATATCTTCAAGGTAGGGATTTGATTCGTCAAAATCGATAGATAGGGACTAGGATTGTTTTGCAGTCACTTTTTAAAAGGCTCTCATTATACTTTTATATAAGTATTAAATGTCTCATCCTTTTTAGAAAACGTTTTAAGGAATATAGAGTAATCGTCGTTGCAGTGGGCCAAGTTATTTTCAGAGTCTTTATTTGATTCATTACAGGAATTTTGTGGGATTTTGCGTCTAATGGAATTGAATCAGTGTGTTCGGGATTCAGGAGTTCCGATGGGCTGAGATCCAAGTCACCCAGTTCAATGAGTTCTTCGAGAATGTCTGAAGGAAGTTCGGAATCTTGAGTAGTTTGGGGTTCTTCGGGAGGTGGAAGGTTGCGGATCTGAGATAGTATCATTTTGTACAACCGGATTAACAGGAAACGGGATAATGCGTCTGCGTTACTGTTAATTTTGTCTTTGTATTCGACCTCGTAGTCGAACTCTTCTAATTTTAGCCTCCACCTTACTAATTTTGACCCCGGGTCTTTGCAGTTAAATAACCACTTATGGGCGGTGGTCGGTAATAATTAAAACGACGGCCATACAGGTATGGCTAAATATTTTAGTACCGAAAAGAATTGCTAAGCATTCTTTTCTGTTATACTGTAGTTACACTCTGCTATTTAAAGTTCTTGAAGCATAAGCGACAGGTCTATCATCCCTATGGGACCCTGTGATAATATGGCCGAAATAGCAAAGTTTGATGCATCACAAGTCAACACGAAAGGTTTTGTGAAGTCTGGGTAGGCTAATATTGAGCAGTAGTCAAGCAATTTTTAGAGTTTCGAAGGCTAATTGCTCATTTTGCCAATCGAAAGGAACATTTTCTTCAGAAGGTTTGTAAGAGGTTTTGCAATTTTGGATAGATTTGTATAAATTCGATAGTATGACGCTAGTCCCATGAAAGATTTGATGTCTTTTGGACATCGAGGTTGAAATTGTTGAACAGCTTTAATTTTCTCTGGGTTTGGCTTTACCCCTCGTTGGTAATGATATGACCAAGATATGATATTCTTTTTCGAGAAATTCGCACTTATCTGGCTGGAGCTTAAGATTGAAGTGTCGGAGTCTGTCAAAACGTTAGAAAGATTATTTATGTGTTTGAAGATCATATGAGTAAATAACGATATCATCTAGGTAGACGAAGCACTGGAGTCCTTGTAAGCCAGATAGGGCAGTGTTCATCAACCTTGGAATGTTGAGGGGCTTTTAGCCCAAAAGGCATCCTTAGAATTCAAAGTGTCCTTGCGGACGGAGAAGGCAGTTTAGGAGCATCCTTTTCGGACATTCTTATCTGAAACCAGAAGCAAGAAGATCTAAAGTGCTAAAGTACATTCCAACTGGTCAAGAATTTCTGTTATGTTGGGTATCGGATAGGAATCTCCTATAGTGATGTCGTTCAGACGACGGTAATCTATGACTACGCGCCATTTACGTTGCCCGGACGCATCGGTTTTCTTTGGTACTATCCAAATTGGTGATGACCAGGGTGATGTCGAAGGTTTGATGATGCCATCGTCAAGCATTTTATTTATTTGGCGTTCTACTTCTGGCTTATGAATGTCGGGGAAGTGTAAGACTTAGTGTTATTGTATAGAAGAATGAACAGTGAATTTCGTTTGCAAGACGTTTGTGTTAGTTAATTTGTCGCCAGGCAGATGAAAAATATCGGAGTAAGTACAGCAAAGATCGCATAGTTCTTTCTTCTGTTTAGGTGTGTGACAATCTTAAGAGATTTAGAGTTTGATCGGTGAGTAAGGGCGTTATTTCGTGAACCGTCCGAAGAAGTATAAGATTTGATGATTATATTTATTTTCCAAAGGTTGTAGCGTTAATTTTAGATCGGAATCGACGATTAATTCGCTTTCGGAAGTATTTACAACGGAAATATTAATTCTTGAATTTGATTTCACTTTTACGATGCAGTTAGCTATTAGGAGCGAGTCTACGGGTTCTGATCGAGAACAAGTCCTTCTTTAATGTCCGGATTTCTAACAGAACACTCTATGATAGTTTCACATCGAGGTATAGTATAGACTGGCTTAGTGAAACAGAGCTCTATTTCATCTTTATATATTTTTAGGGTGTTGTTGTCATAATTAATTTTGCAATTTAATTTGATAGGAAGTCGCTACCGATGATTCCATCATACGGCAAATCAAGCGCCGGTACGTAGAAGTTATGTTGGTAGAACAAAATTCAATTGGGATGTGACCAAGGGATGTAACAGAGTCATTTTATACCAATTATTTCTATAGTATTGTTGTTTATTTCAGGCATTTTTTCTACAGCAGAATCTTTAATAATACTGATGCGCCGGTATCGACGAGCAAGGATAAGGATTTCGACGAGACAGAAGTTTGAACTTTTATAAAAGGTAAGTATTTTTTTGATGGATTTGTAGAGATGTTATATATTTTAATATTGTTTTCTTTCTTTTCAGATGCAGGAGACGAAATATTCTTCGATATGACGCCGTTGATAGGCTGTTTGGTAATTGAAGTAGAATTGTTAATTTCAATCTGTCGGTTTGGGGCTGGATACCCTGTCAGTTAGATTGACTTGGAACGGGAATAGATGCAGGAGACGAAATATTCTTCGATATGACGCCGTTGATAGGCTGTTTGGTAATGAAAGTAGCATTATTAACTTTCAATCTGTCGGTTTGGGGCTGGATACCCTGTCGGTTAGATTGAGTTGGAACGGAAAGAAAATGAGCGAAATGTATGATTGGCAATGGGTGAGTATCGGCTTCGCTATTTAGTCTTCCCGTGCGATACTAATGGAAATCCTCCGCGTTTAAATGATGGTTGGTGTTATCGACATTTTGATCGTCTGCAATAGCAGCATTGATATACTGATTACGATTCGGAGTGTGAGGCGGACCATTATTATTGTAGTTATTGCGATTAACATTATTACTATAATTGTTTTGAACATTACCAAATCGTCGTCGATTATTAGACTCGCGTTTGCGGCATGTTTCTAATGTATGACCGGGTATTTTACAATATCGGCACACTGGATAATCAGTTCTGAACATAGAGGAAGACCCAGCTGAATTATTGGCCTCTCTCGCGTGGTTGTTTGGTTTTGTTGAAAATTACGACTAGTAAAGCGTCTTTGGTTTGAATCCTGGGTATTTGTTTGACTAAGATGGCGTCGAGTCACCTGGAATATTTTTTCTTCAGACACGGCAAAATTAATAGCATCATTGAGCGTATCGGGATCGCGACATCGAACTACTGTTGATAGACGAGATTTAAGCCAACCACGAAAGTGTGTAACGCTAAGTCTGCATTGCCGCGAGACGGCCTGCCAGTTCTCCCTTTTTAGTAGGTATTGATATATTTATTTCTGTTAATAATTTAGACAAACACGTCTCTATTCGTAGGGCGTACTGGTTGACCTTTCGTTATTGGACTGACGACATTCTTGTAGGTCTGAGAGCAGTGCAGCGTAATGTTTTCTGTCACCGAATTGGGATTAAGAAAGTCTTCTAACTGTGACCAAGATTCAAATATTTTAATCGAGCGCACTTTCAGCGCGTCCTTCTAATTGACTAAGTATGTATTTAAAAGAATATCCTGTTGTTGATCTGACGCGAGGTTCATAGCATTACTACAGTTATTAATAAATGGCATTAATTTTTCTCGGTTGCCGTCAAACTTACTTATAAATTTACAAAGAATATTGAGATCTATGTTTGGTGTCGAAATAACGGTGTAGGTTCGTCTTTAGGCATTGTGACGGACGAGGGTTAGTCAAAACAAAGATAAGGTACTCGGCGTTTCGTGTGGGAGTAAAGGATAAGGCGTTGCACTGGTCTCGAATACAAGCAATGGCACACAATTAAAAGACACTTGATATACAATGAATTATGCTAAAATGAATGAATGACAGTGTAATTGAAATATGAATCAATTTTGTATTTTTTTTTTTTTTTTTGATTTGATTGTTTAAATAAATTAACTTATATTTTGTAAAGTTTATAAAATATTCAGTATTATTCACAATATTTAAGACTGTATCATTATAATATTCGTATAAAACTGGAGCGGACTTATAGGAACATGTCGGGTTTATGTACTTGTATTTTTTTGATCAGGATTCAGGAACACGGCGACAGCGTAGAAAACAGCGAAATGCAGCACTGCCTGACTTCGTAGACTCGGTTTTCGAATGATGCAGATGCTGGGTGGTATTCTTCTTCTACTTTTCTTTTTCTTTCAGTTGTATGACTTCTAGCATAAATTTTCATGCGGCCAGGCGGGTATCGTTTTCGGAAGTTCAGCGAAGAAACGAGTTTTGCGGTAAGTATTTATAGATCACAACACAGAATGTTTTAGTAATTGCACAATTGAGTCCTCAGAGGCACCAAGGACCTTTATAGATCCTTCACAAGTTGCCACCAATGTTATACGGGGCTTCACGAAATGTCTTTTAAAAACTATTTAGAAATTACAACTGTATTTTATTATAGAAAGACACAAATTAAGAATTGAATTTGAGAGGCGAGTATTTCGGATGAGAGTGTATGACGGACTGACTGGTATTGCTAATTTGAAAATGAGAAAGTACTGAAGCTACTAAGAGAGTGCTGACCGTGTGCTTTGTGTCAGCGGATCCCTATAAAAGGGATCTATAACAGGTCGTAGCACAAATGGATCGGCCCGACCGGAGAACGACCACACTGCCACAGAATACTTAATGCTGCTTTTGTTTGGTGAGTGTAGAGAACCGGAGAACCTTTTACTGGAAACGGCGTTCTATCTTAGTCCTCGGGTGACAATGCATCTGCATTTTGATTTTAATTTAGGATATATGTAGATGTCTATGGGTCATAAAATCCACTTACCATCAGGTGGACTGTGTGCTCGTTTTTCACCATTATTATTGCTTGTTTAACTATTCATTATTAATTATATACATACAATGAAAATTCTGAATATTGTATATGGATAAAACACATAATATACTCCCAAAATAATGGTACGCGCTATCTATAGAAATATATCTGAATTAAACGGATTGTATGACTATTACATTCAGTTGGTTTGTTTTATCTGCGTATTTATTATACACTAGCTGTTCCCCGCGACCTCGCCCGCGTTCAATTTAGGGTTTTAATATTTTGCGGAACCCTAATTTTTTCTAAAATAAAAGTAGCCTAAGTTACTACTTATAACATCAGCTATCTGCCAGTGAAAGTCCTTCAAAATCGGTCCAGCCATTTCGGAGATTAGCCGGAACAACTAGATAGACAGACAAAATTAAAAAATGTGTTTTTTATAAGTATACACTTTCATATGTATTTAGTAAGAAGCTGTTATTTTGATACGAGGGTGGATTGAAAAGTACTCGGCCTAACCAAGAAAATAAACACATACTAAATCAGTAATATTTTTATTTTTCTACATAATCACCATCAAGTTCAATACACTTTTGCCACCCTTCCAAGCATTTAGACCGTTGAAAAAATGATTCTTCCTTAGAGTCAAAATATGCGTCTACAGCTGCTTTGACCTCGTCGTTTGTCGAAAATCTTTGACCTCCCAAGTGCTTTTTAGGTTAGGGAACAGAAAGAAGTCTGATGGTGCCAGATCAGGTGAATACGGCGGATGCGGTAACAGTTCAAAGCCACAGTTGTGAATTTCAGCCATTGACTGTACTGACGTGTGAACACGGGCGTTATCTTGATGAAACAGGACTTTTCTGAGCATTCCTCGACGTTTTCTTTTATTTCCTCTCGTAAACGACGTAGTAAGGTGCAGTAGTAATCAGAGTTTATAGTCTGACCCTTTCAAGATAATCAATCATAATCACACCTTTCGAGTCCCAGAATACTGAAGCCATCACCTTATTTGCCGACAAAATCGACTTAGCTTTTTAGGGGTGGTGAACCAGGTCTTCTCCACTGTTTTGATTGTTGTTTGTTTGTGTACAGTAATGAACCCATGTTTCGTCCATAGTAACAAAACGATTCAAAAATCATCTGCATCGGCTTCAAATAACTCCAAACAGTCGCGTGAAATAGTCAATCGCGTCCTTGTTCAACTGAAAGCAGTCAGGAACCCACCCTCAGACACCTTGTGGAAACCCAACTCGTTGACAATGATGTTTTGAGTTCGTTCATAAGAGATGCCTATAATCTCGGCTATCTCTCTAATTTTTAATCTGCGGTCTCCATTATTAAATCAAGTACTTTTTAATATTTTCGTCAGTAGTTGACGTCGAAGGCCTTCAGAGCGGGGTTCATCTTTCACACTCTCTACCACGCTTAAATTCTGCTATCCATTTTTGACGGATGAATATGACAGAGCACAATCGCCTAATGTACTGACCATATCATTATGGATGGCTTTTGATGATAGCCCCTTCTTATGGAGGTACTTAATGACGGCACGCTGCTCGATTTGCTCCATTCGCGGAAATTATGTCCGATTACTTTGTTAATAAATTTATAAAATCACAACTAATTATCGCACACGTTTCGAACTTCACACAATGAACTAGTCTGAACTGAACTAAATAATGTGGGTAGATTTGATTTTTAGAATTGAATGGATCTGTGTTAGGCCGAGTACTTTTCAATCCACCCTCGTATTACAAACAGACACTTTAATTTTATTTATTTGTATAGATTTATTATTTAAATAATTAAAATTTATTTAGTTAATAATCAGAAGTCTTGGCGAAATAACTCACAGAAACAGAAACAGAATTTTTTTTATTCAATATAGATTATAAATAATACTTATTGAAAGTCACTCTTTTGTTTAATTACTACTGTTTCGAAAAAAACCTCTGTCCTGGGAAGAACCACCAAGAAACGCAGCGGGACTTTCTTTTTAAAATAACAGCTAACAATCATGTATGTTACACAATTAACAACACAAAACAAATTAGAAATAGCGGTAGCGAACACCTCATTCCAGGGTTATTATCATCCATAAATTCCTTAATATTATAATAAGCCTTTTAATACAAACTATGTTTAATAAAGTTTTTGAATTTTGAGCAGGTCGAATTTTGTATATTTTCTGGGATTTTGTTGTAAAAGCGTATACATCGCCCCAAGAATGAATTACTGACTCGATGGAATCGAGTAACTGGTACTACTAGCTTGTGTTTGTTCCTAGTATTTACAGAATGAATATCACTTATTTTTGTATAACTACTTTTATTATTGTGTACGTACATTACATTTTCATAAATGTATTGAGAGGCCAAAGTTAATATATTAATTTCCTTAAATTTTTGTCGGAGCGACTCTTTAGGTTTTAAATCATAGATTGCTCTTATGGCCCTCTTCTGTAAAACAAATATAATTTCAGTGTCAGTCGTGTCCCATAGCAAAATACCATACGACATTATGCTATGGAAATAGCTAAAGTAAACAAGTCTAGCTGTTTCCACACTGGTAAGATTTCTAATCTTTTTACAGCATTTGCTACAGAACTAAGTCTGCTTGCTAACTTTGATATATGGGGCTCCAAAGCTTCGCGTCTAGTGTTATTCAAGAAAATGGTGGTATCGACAAGACTCAGTTCCTCCCATTTAAAATTACATTAGTATTTAATTGTCTGACATTTGAGTCATGAACTTACACATTTCGTTTCAGTGCTATTTAAATGCAAGTTATTAACATTAAACCAATTTACTAATTTAGATATAGCATTATTTACTTTGTCATATTTTAATTATTGTCGTTTTAATTTGAAAATGAATGAAGTGTCATCAGCAAATAATACTATATTATGGTTATCCCCTACTATGTAAGGTAAGTCATTAATATACACAAGAAACAGAAAGGGGCCGAGAATTGAGCCTTGAGGCACGCCCATTTGTACTATCGACCCGGAAGAGCTCGTACTATTAATGACAACTTTTTGCGTTCTGTTACTTAAATATGAAACAATTAATTTAAGAGCATTACTTCTTACACCGTAGTGTTGTAGTTTCCTGATTAATGTTTCATGGTGAACACAATCGAAGGCTTTGGATAGGTCACAGAATATCCCAAAGCATCCTGTGAATTCTCCCATGCATTGAAAATATATTTAATCAGCTCAACACCAGCATCAGTTGTCGAGCGACCCCTTGTGAAACCGAATTGATTTTTATGAAGTAAAATATTAACATTAAAAAATTTGATCAATAATAATTTTTTCAAAAATTTTACATAGTGTTGGCAGTACAGAAATGGATCTATGGCTGAGATCTATAGACCGTACAATGACTTTGCTCAGACTTTACTTTCGAGCTAAGACAATGTCGGTATTTATAGAGCTAACTTCGAAGTCGTGCTGAGTGCGCGCTTAGCAAAGCCTAAGTCAACGAAATTGACGACTTACGTAAAACTCAGGATATTATCCAAAACCACCGTATTAATTTTAAATTGTTGTTTTATGTTACTCTAATTATTTATAACAGTAAATAGGTAGTTTTAGGCTCTCTTTTAGTTTTAAATAGCATTAATCCATTTTCTATTAACGTAATTTGAAACTTATTTCTAATTTCTTATAATGTTCTTTTTTTATTTTTTTCTGATTTTACACTCTTCTCATCCGTTCTCGTTTTCATACGCCCGTTTTCTATTTCATGTAATAATAACTTATTTATGAAATACAATTTGGACTGTTTCGATTTTTAAATATATTTTTTTAATTTTATACAGTAAAATAATTCGTGGAATGAAGCATCCATTAATTATTTGACTGTCTGGGCCTTAGCATAAGCTTAGCTTAATATTAGCCCGATACAACTATTAATTCAGAATCAAAGATTATGCTAAGCATTTACTCAGCTAAGTTTTTCGTAGGTAAAGTCTGAGCAAAGTCAAAGTACGGTCTATAGATCTCAGCCTAAAATTGGCGGGGTCTAATGTACTACCAGATTTAAATAAAGGTATTACTTTACTATGCTTATTCAAATCAGGAAACACACCATATTCGATACTAGTATTAAAAATAATAGCTAGTTGAGGCGCGATTATATATATTATAGACGCAATAACTTTAACGGAAACCCCCCACAGATCCGCAGTTTTCTTAATATCAATAGTTTTAAAATATTTTAAAATATCTTTTGATGATATTTTATGAAATGTAAAATTCTTTGTACACACATTTTGTTTCAGTAATGATTCGGCGACAGGAGAAGAATTCAGTGACTTAGTGGTTAAGATCGGAATATCCGTAAAATATTTCTCAAAACCATTGCAACATCCTGATCTGATTCCGTTAATTTGTTGTTAAAACTTAACGGTAGTTTGAATTGCGAGAGTTGACCTTACCAGTTTCACTATTAATTATACTCCACGTCATTTTAATTTCATTAGAAGCCGTTTAATTTTGTTGCTCAAATCAAAGAGCACACCCTTTAAATATGTTTGAATATTTTTAACATATTCCCAAATTCGACGCTAGGGTTATATGACCTTTCATGGTAAAGTTCATATAACCTTTGTTCTCTCTTATGGACTCCTACTGTCGCCCAATCATTGAAAGCCTTCCGACTGTTCAAGGAGAACGTTTTAGAAGTAAAAATATTATCAAATTCATTGCAAATAAGTTTAAACACTGTTCCATACAAAAATTAGCATCATTTTGGTATGAAAGTGATGGAAGTTTCTTCACTATGTTACTTTAAACTCTCCATGCGACGTATTTACAGGAACAAACACAATTTTCTCATCTACTTGCTTTTGTGAACATAAGGTAACGAAACTAACTGTCCACAGTGATCAGAACTCAATTTTGAATTATACATTTATGCAACGGCTTAATATTTGTAAAACTGTTATCTATACATGTTGCACTACATTCAGTAATACGCGTTGGCTCTAAAAATAAATTAAAAAGACCATATGATTTAAACAATGATCTAAATTTAATATTGGTGGAGGAAGCTTCTAGGAGATTGATATTAAAGTCTCCACATATTACAACAAATTTATTCTGTTTATTAAGCTTAACAAAAACAAAAACTACTGAACATGTAATAACTTGCAACCAAACTCAACTTTATTTGAAATCTTAAAACTATATAATATTAGAGGAAATAATAGGCAAATCATATCGGGGGCACCAATTTCGATGATTCTTTTTTAATTTGAAAGCTGGTGCTTCTCATGTAGTCCCATATAAATATGATCAAGGTCTGACCAGTAGTTTTTAAGTTATACTTAATAATTAACATCGAAGTCGGTTGTACAAAATTTTCAATTTTACCACTTGTAAACCAATATAACTATGCGTAGATGTTATTCCCATCCGAAAAAAGATCTGAGTTACCTTCAAGACGTGCCAAAGAAGTTTACTTCAACAAGTTTTAGTTCCAATTAAATAAATAAAAATCGTGCACAGATTATATGGCAAACGCAACTTACGTGTACATACGAAGCACGTAAATACCGGATGCGGGGAATTGGAGACGACGTGGAAAAAATGCGACGTGGGAAAATACATAAAACCCGACTGTTCCACCTTGTCAACGAGTTATGTGTCTGTTAAAATATCCTGAATGACCTTTTCTGATTGCAATAGCGTTAACTAAAAGTGAATAGAACTGTTGACGGCTCAGTGGCGCAACGGCTTAACAATGAGTTGCAACGCTGAGGGCTACGGGTTCAAATCCCGCACGGAACAAGTGTTCGTACAACCTACGAATAATTATTACGGGTCTGGATGTTTGTCTTGTGAAATTTATTTATGAAATGCCCCACGATACAATAGAAAATTTTAGTGTGGAATTTTAAAAAAAATTGGTTGCGATTTTACACCACGTTTTGACGTGACGTGGACGTGGTGGTTTTCTCCTGTGCCGTGGGGCACAGTTTTACACATAAATTGCACGGACAAACATCCAGATCCGGAACAATTAATTGTAGGCCACACTTGATCCGTGCGCAATTGAACCCGCGGCCCAGCGCTGCAACTCAATGCTAAGCCACTGCGTCACGGAGCCGTCATCGTTTATTGACTCACTACTTTAATTCCCTTTTCCAGCTCAAAATGGCACCAGACGTCTCTACGATGGAGATGATCGCCCCGGACTCAGAGCAGTTCGAGAAGCTGGTGGCACCACAAGCGGCACCCAGGAAGTTTGAGATCGTGTACAGAAATCTGCTCACGTTCGGATATGCGCACTTGTCTGCGCTGTATGGACTATATCTAGCCTGTACCAGCGCCAAATGGCAAAGCATTTTCTTTTGTAAGTTGGCGCATTTTAGCAGATCTAGCTAAATTGCCTTTCTATATATTTATAATCGACGCTAAAAGAGAACCGCCGTTTCAAAATTGAGAACTTCCTCTTTTTTTTAAGTCGGGTGGTGTTACCACACCAATCGATCGATCGTCATCGATCGTCGAATGGATTAGTCGACGCTTATCGATAGTTTCTACCGCACTGATTGATCGATGGCATCGATCGATGGAGAATAGATTAGTCGACGTCGATCGAGCTGCTTGATTATTCGAGAACCCGCCCGCTCCACCGCCGTTATTTAAAATGTCGTCTAGACGAATTTAAACTATCTGGCCTTAAAAACGGTCGCATCCAGAGTCTTCTGCCATCTCCGTAATAATAATACGAGCAAGAGCGTACTGGCCAACAATAACGCGTCCTCTTCTGAATAACTTTTGAAGATATGTTGATGATGAGCCCACAACCACACATTAATTGTCGATCGACGTCGATCGATTATTGAACAACGTTTATCGACCAGTATCCGTCGATCAGCTAAAGCTACAACACCAATCGAGGGACATCGATCGACGTCTATCAATGGCATCGATCGGCGATCGTTCGACTGTTTATTATAAAAAATACTCAAGCGATTAGTTGCTAAGCTAAGGCGTTTATATTCTTTATTTCATTTTCTACAATACAAGATTTTTCGGATATATTTTCCTCATCAAATCTGACGTCCTTTAAATTTCCAGTTTACATTCTGTTCGTGCTGTCGTCGATCGGCATCACAGCTGGAGCCCACCGGCTGTGGACGCACAAGGCCTACAAAGCCAAGATGCCACTGCAAATAATCCTCATGTTGATGAACAGCCTGGCCTTTCAGAACACCGCTACAGATTGGGTGCGGGACCATCGACTGCATCACAGGTAAGGAACAGTCTATCTGGCCGATTTTAGTTGATTGATCTTTGTCCATGAGGGCATCCACGACTTTTTCTTACTTAAAATGAGGTGAAATACTTGACAGATTTTATAGCGGAGGAAACAAATTTGTTAGAAAAGTGGAAACAAATTTTTCGTACTGGAATATTAGTTATTTAATATATAAAAATTTATTTTTGTTTGTTCGTATTTCATGCGCTGCTACACCGTTCATCAGATTGCGCTAAAACTTTATCAGCTTATTGCTTGAACTTCTGCGAAGGTTATAGACATAGTACAATTAACTTACAGTAGGTGGCGCGCGTATCGTACCGACAAATTTATTTGAAAGTTATATATTCAATGAATGTATTATCATTACTAATGAAACAATATAACTCTTTCAAATTTGAAACCACATTCTCACAATTATTTATTCTGCGGCAGCAACGCGCCGGTAGCAGATAGTAGATTATATTAATTAGATTAGAAATGGATACACCAAGCTCCAGATATTCTTAAAAGTAGAAGAATTAAAAATAACCATGCGTGATGTGGACACTCTGGTTGGAACGAAGTTCTTTTCGCAGTATATTATTATTGATAAACGTATTATATTATTAATAAATAAATAAATGAATTACTAGCGTCTATTAAAATGAAGCGTCATTTAAAATAAAATAATATTTCTTTCATGGCAAGATAAGAAAAAGTGCGAGAGATGGATATTATTCCATCTCGCTCGCTCTATAGAAAGGGGTCGTGACGAAAAATCTTACATTTCTTTTCTCGCCTAGAAAATTCGTACCGTGCGATAAAGATGTTTGTAGCTGCTTCCACGATGCAGAAGAAAATCCTAGTGTAACTTTTTTTAATATTATACAAACAAATACAACGTTAACAACATCTCTCGTACAGATACAGCGACACGGATGCTGATCCGCACAACGCCACTCGGGGCTTCTTCTACTGCACATGGGCTGGCTGCTGGTGAGAAGCATCCGAAGTCAAGAAAGGCAAGTTCATCGACATGAGCGACATCTACGCAAATCCTGTGTTAAGATTTCAGAAAAGTAAATTCCGCCACTAACAATATTTAAAGTTAAAGTTACAGTTACAGCCTATATACGTCCCAGTGCTGGGCACAGGCTCTCATTTCTGAGAGGGTGTTGTGAACTTCACATTTCATCGAAATAGTTTTTCTTAATTCGAGACATGCAGGTTTCTCACGATTTTTCCTTCACCACCGAGCACGTGGTAAATCAGCACTTAAAATTGAAATTAAAAATTTCAATACGCTTAACAATAGTTAATAATACATATTATGTAACAGGCGAGCATGTATGTATAGTTACATGGATGTATCACATCATCACAGGAAGCGAGAGAGGTGAGTCAGGACCGTGCCAAATCTATACGTAGAAGAGCCACGCTGCTGCTATATTATGGATTTAGCACGACGCTACATCCATAAGCTAAATGCTTGCTGTTTCGTATGGTGAGTGTAGAGAACTTTAGATCCTTTTAACTGGTAACGAGGCATTCCATCTTAATCTTCAGGGGTGACAACGCATCTGCATTTTGATTCTTAATCAAGGATAAATGTAGATATCTATGGGCCACACATCCACTTACCATGACAAGCGTGAGAATTTTCAAGTAAAAATAATTGCTTTTCTGAAATTCCAGATACGCCGTACCCGTCATCGGTTTGATTTGCTTCGCTCCACCGTTGGTTCCGGTCTACTTTTGGAGAGCCTCGCAATCGCCTGGCACATGACGCTACTAAGATACGTCCTGAACCTCCACGGCACATTCCTGGTGAACAGCGCTGCACATTTATGGGGCACCAAACCGTACGACAAGAACATCGTCCCGGTCCAGAATGTACCGGTGTCGTTAATAGCGTTCGGCGAAGGCTTCCACAACTACCACCACGTCTACCCATGGGACTACCGTACAGCGGAATTGGGGAATAACTGGTTGAACCTTACAACACTATTCATTGATTTTTTCGCATGGATCGGGTGGGCCTATGACCTAAAAACTGTACCGGATAGCATAATCAGAGCGAGGGCAGATAGAACTGGCGATGGCACGAATATGTGGGGAATGGGCGAGAAGCATGAACATTGTGATAAGTCTGAATAAAATTTGTTAAACCGTTATTTATTATTATAATTAAAATGCTAAATATAGCGGTACATTTTACAAGCAACTATTAAATTTAATGAAACTAATTTTACGGATTTTATTGCAGCACCCATGGTCAGGAACTGTGGTGTTTGACTGATGTCATACTAAACTAAGGCTAATAAAACTTTTTTACATGGTAGAGCCATGCTACAGCTATATTAATAGTATAGTTGTAGCACGAATGGGTCGGCTCGACCGGGAAAGGACCACGCTCTCACAGAATATCAGCGTAAAATAGAAGCTTAATGCTTCTGTGTTTCGTATGGTGAGTGTAGAGAACCGGAGACCCTTTTTACTGGAAACGAGGCATTCCATCTTAGTCCTCACAGCTGACAACGCATCTGCATCTTATTCGCAAATGAGGATAGATGTAGATGTCTATAGGCCACAGCAACCACTTACCATCAGGTGGACTGTGTGCTCGCTTGTCACCCTTATCCTATAAAAAAGAAACTAGTAGTCGCCTGAAGGTCGAATTTCGAAAATAATTAAATTTGTGGGTTTGTGTATTAAGCATGCTGTATTTCACTTTCAACTTACATGTCAAATAGATTAAGCGAAATGTCATTGTCAAATTATCTACCTAAGATTAAATTAATATATTACAATATGTCAAAATTGGATGTCAAAAATAGAAGGGCTTTGTTACATAGTTGCCCAAAGCTATCAGCAAATAAGTCAGTCTCGTAATCATGTGCGAGCATATCTCCAATAAGCCGTATCGCTCGTGGTGCTCGCCGGCGGCCGCCACAGAAGGCGTGTCCGCCGCCGCGGTGACACCGTCCCCTCCACAATGCGAATGCCTCTATCATAACCATATTGCACTTATACGATAATATGAGTAGCCGTATATCAAGAAAACTCTCTAAATAACCCATCTTATATGTTCTAATATCATTTTACTACTTGAAAAAATTCTACGTGGACGATCGGATGTTGATTTTGTATGTGGTCACGATAACTCCGAAAAATTTACGTATAGACACGGGTTTTTTAAAAGCTTCAGAATTACATCAACTGGTTCCCTATTTCATATCTATAGCCTAGTACGCGTAGTTTGTTAATAAAATGATTTTCAACTTTTATAAGTTTTATTGCTATTAAAAATTTAAAGGTGCTTTCATGTTTTCCTAGCCCTTGTTAGACAAAGGACAATTAATGTTCCATACAGCCTAAATCGATTTTATACTTTGTGTAATCGATTTATTTTGGTAAGCACTATAATTTTTTTTCCTCTAGGTGGTGACACTACAATACGGAAATAATATATTTTAAAAGTTGGGAATATAATTTATTTTTTTCATCAAAATTAAATGAAACGCTCATTTGGAAAATCCAAAAGGCGGCGTGCACTTTTGGATTTTCCAAATTATTTTAATCTCTACATATTATAAAACAAAGTCGCTTCCCGCCGTCTGTACGCTTAGATCTTTATTTTTAGAATAGAATGATTTTTTATTCAATATTGGTAATTACATAATACTTATTGAAAGTCATTTTTTATTTATCACTAGTTCGGAAAATACCTCTATCCTGGGAAGAACAAGCAAGAAACCCAGCGGGACTTTTTTTAATCATATTTCACTTAACAATAATTTTGTTTGTACAATTTTTAAATGAACTTTCATAAAACCAGCATCGTGGCGATCACCTTATTCCCAGGGGTTATTTTCATTTATGTATTCCTTGATATTATAATAACCCTTTTTGTACAGTTTTTCTTTAATAAAACTTTTAAACTTGTTTATTGACAAACTTTGAACATGTTCTGGGATTTTGTTGTAAAAGCGTATACATTGCCCCATAAATGAATTACTGATTGCTGAGTCTAGTAATTGGCATTAGAAGCTTATGTTTGTTCCCAGTGTTTAAAGTATGAACATCCTTATTCTTATTAAGCTATTTATGTTTTTATGTACATACATTACATTTTTATAAATATACATATTGCGATGCCAAAGTTAATATGTTTATTTCTTTAAAATTTTCTCTGAGGGACTCTTTACAATTTAAGTTATAAATCGCCCGTACGGCTCTCTTTTGCAAAACAAATATGGCTTCAATATCAGTCGCATTACCCCATAGCAAAATTCCATAAGACATTACGCTATGCAAGTAACTAAAATAAACTAATCTAGCTGTCTCAACATCTGTGAGACTTCTAATCTTTCTTACAGCATAATATGCTGCAGAACTAAGTCTGCTTGCTAATTTAGATATATGGGGGTCCCATTGAAGTTTCGCGTCAATAGTAATACCAAGAAAAACAGTGTTATCCACAAGACTCAACTCCTCCCCATTTAAGAGCACATTGGTATTCGAATGTTTTACATTACTGTAAATTTGATACATTTTGCCTTATTAGTTAAACCAATGTACTCATTTCGATAGAGCATTATTTACATAGTCATAATTAATTGACTGCCGTTTGAGTTTGAAAATTAAAGAGGTATCATCAGCAAATAATACTATATCGTGATTGTCGCCTACAAGATAAGGTAAGTCATTAATATAGATTAAGAACAGGAATGGGCCAAGAATTGAGCCCTGAGGAACGCCCATTGATACTAGCCATCCGGAAATTTTACTGAGAGTTGGTAGTACAGAAATAGGTCTAAAATTAGCGGGGTTCAATGTACTACCAGATTTCAATAAAGGTAATACTTTACTATATTTCCTTAAATCAGGAAACACACTAAAATCGACACAAGTATTAAAAATAATAGCAAGATGAGGTGCAATTATGGACGCAATAACTGTAACGGAAATCCCCTGTTTCAAAAGTTAAAAAGTTCGTTTAAAAGAAAATCTACGGTTTTCTTTACATCAATGGTTTTGAAGTATTTTACAATATCTTGCAGTAATACTTTTTCAAATCTAAATTCTTTTAAACAGTTATTAACATTCTGTTTGAGTAATGACTCGGCGACAGTTGGAGAAGTATTCAATTGACTCTGATGTTTGTCAAGATAGGAAAATCATTGATCTGATGTTTCTCAAGTTAGGATTGTGTTGTCAAGATAGGAAAATCAGTGAAATATTTCTCAAAGACCACTGCGACTTGATTTGATTTAGTCAATTCATTGTTAATTTTAATTGATAGTTTGAGTTACAGTTTGTCTTTACCGGTTTCGCTGTTAATTATACTCCACGTCATTTTAATTTTATTCTTAGCTGTCCTTGTTGTTAAAGATGGCTGTGGAGCAAACTCTTTTAATCATTTTAGAATAATTTTTGACATATTTTCTAAAAGCATCGGCAAGATTATATGATCTTTAATGGTAAAGTTCATATAACCTTCGTCTGCTTTTATGAATTCCTACTGTCGCCCAACCATTAAATGCATTGCGACTGTTTCTGACGAATGTTTTAGAAGTAAATGTTTTATTAAATTCATTGCTTATAAGTGTAAATAATACTCCATATAAAGAGTCCGCATTGTTCTTATAAGTAAGCGATGGAAGGTTTTTTACCATATTACTTCTAAATCTCTCCAGGCGTTTTCCATTAATAGGAACAAACACAGTTTTCTCAATTACCTGCTTTTTGGGCATACAAGGTAATGAAACCAGTTGTCCACAATCTTATAAACTAAGCAACGCATTTTGATGCGGTTTACAACAATAGACAGAATGATTCAAAAGGAAGTTTTATATAAATATAATATATGCATTTTATATAATTTTTCAGTCCGTATGTATGTGACTGAACTCCTCCTAAACGGCTGGACCGATTTTGATGAAATTTTGTGTGTGTGTGTGATTAAATTGATAAGAGAATGATTTAGATTCACAATTGGACCCGGTAGGTGGCTTTGTACAAATCATCCCGATCAGAGCGTCGATTCCCTAGTGAATCGACCCTCTGACCTTCGCTAACCATTTGACTAGTCAAATGGTTGCAAGCAGTTGAAGAACACCAAAGTATCTCAGTACGTGGAATTGAAGAGAGCATCGGAGTCCCCAAAAGTACTGCACATCGTATTTTAAGAAAAACGAGTTTCATCTATACCGTGTACGACGAATACCCCGAGACTACCCAAAGAGAGTGCGATTTTGTCGAACGTTGTTGCAGAGGCATCGAGAGGATCCGCGATTCTTTGAAAAAATTCTATGGTCCGAATAATCAACATTTAAAAAGGACGGTTACATGAACCTCCATAATTTTCACGAATGGCATGTGGAAAATCCAAATTTGATGCGGAAGACAGATCGCAATAAGAGTTTAAAGTAAACATGTGGACGGGAAATTTGAATAGTAAAGTTATTTGTCCCATCGAGCCGCTGGAGAACTTAAATGCCCAGGGATATTTGGACTTTTACAGAACCATTACCAGATTTAATGGAAGAAGTACCACTGAACATTTACGGCAGCATCTGTTATCAACAAGATGGCTGCCCAGCGCATTATACTGTCACAGTAAGAGTTTCTCAATCGAGAATACCCCGATAGGTAGATTGGGCGGGGTGATACAATTTCGTGGCCTGCCCGTTCACCCGACTTACACCCCATAGATTTCTTTTACTGGGGTACGATAAAGGATACCTATTCAAGATTAAGACGAGCTTCGCCAAAAATTGCAGAAGCCGCTGAATACATAAACTCAGGAAAATACACCCGTCTTATTACGCGATTATTTTTAAAGAGCTGTAGAACTTGCATTGCAGCTGAAGACAAACAGTTCGAACATTTGTTGAAAACTTTGTAAATCTGATTTAATAAAAATTATAACTAAAGAAATCCAACAAATGAATTTTATTTCAAATGCACCTAAAACTAACAAATTACTTTTTTCCTCAATTAAGAAGTAGCAATTAGTAAGTGTCATATCATTATGGAATCCAAAATAAACGCGCCATCTTTTAAAGTTACTTGCCAAAATAGTGCGCAAAAAGCGGTTAAAGTTGGGTGATGTAATTATGTGGAATTCAATGTTGGGCAAAAATCTAACATTTTATTTAAAACTGAGGCAGTTATTTTTTAACTTTTAACTGTAATTTACAGACGAGTTATTCATGGTAACATTCATCAGACTTGTTGTAACATCATCACAGGATGTCAGTTTTTGAGATTTATTTTTGAATCTTTATAATTTGAAAACTACATGACCATGATTTTTTTTTTAATAACTGTCACGACTTGGCCTTTTGCCCTTCGGCTTGACATTGATTTCTGGGACACGTGATATATGAATACGAAATACGAAAACGATACTTGCGATTCAATGTAGGTTTTGTTTATTTAATTTGGGTGGTACGGATTATTTGATGTCACAGTACGAAATAGCGAAACTATTCATTTTAAGTCCGAAATTGAATATTAATAAGAGGTGATAGTACGCCTCCAGTTATTTGCATGTTGTGAAGACATGATTAACATTTTTACAAATTTTGTCTGTCTGTCTGTCCATCCGAGGTAATCTTCGGAATAGATGATTTGTTTGTGATGAAACTTCACGCACAGAAAGAAAACATTGTTAAGAGTGATCTAGGCTATATTTTATCCGAAAAGCATGTATGATTTCTTTTGTGAAATCGAGAAACTGGTAAAGTTATCTCATACAATATATATATAAAAAAAGTTACAAACGAAACTGTTTTGTTTTAAAATTTATACAAAAAAGGGCCCACTTTATTTTCTAGCTCTCTTTTGAGGCAAAAACGATTTTCAGCATTTTTTTACTTCAACGCCTGTTTGCAGCAAAATATTTAAGTGAATTAACAGATATTTTTTTTAACCATTTTGTCAGTTTTTGTCCATCGATTTTTTAAAAGCTTTAGGGAATTTTCCGGTTGTGAGAGCCAGATTGCAGATATATGTCAGGGGTGGGACAACTACATTAATATGCCTTTTAAGGAGATTAGAGGATATTCCATCCCAACCCACAGCACAGTCATTACGGAGAGATATTATTAATTTTGCAACCTCGTCCTCATCCGTTGGTAACAATACCATGGACTGCGAGTTGTTGTTGTTGTTAAAAGCTTTTTTTGTTGACTCTGTAAGTCCACCCGGTATCTTTTCTGCGAGATTTTTGCCTATATTAGCGAAAAAATTATTGACTGAATTAACAGATAGCTCCGGGGTGGATGATGAGGTTAATAAGTGGTGGGATGAATTTTCTTTCTTTTTTGCCCTGTTTGTTATGTTATTTGTTGCTCCCCAGAGTTGCTTAGGATTATTACTAGTTTTTTTTTAATTCATTTTTTTCATATTCCAAAATAATTTTTTTTAACAACTTATTACAATTGTTTCTGTACCTAGTAAAAGATATTTTTAAGACTTCATTGTCTGACGACTCTTTTGATTTTTTGTTCAATTTATCTCTGTGTCGGATACAGCGTAAGAGATCTATGGCTTAATGATTTTTTTACGGTTTGGTACTTTCACGGTTTTTGTGGTTTTTTTGACCGCTTGTTTAATAAGACTTATCATTAAATCTGTTGCTGCGTGAGGATCTTGGGTATTATATACTTCACCAAAGTCGATTCTTTTTATGTCGTCAGTTAACTGATCATAGTTAATGCGCGTCGTTGTGTTTTTAACCGCGATTTTTGGCATTTTGCTTGCGAGGAATAATAACATGGTTTCATGATCAGTTAGTGCAGAGTGGGCTACTAATGTTGAAGCAGGCAATAGAGTTTTAAGGACGAAATGATCAAGACATGCATTTTGTCTAGTGGGCAAAGAATGTGCAGGCAGCAGGCCGTGTGATGCTAATAAGTTTAAATAATTAAGTTTGCTTGTGTCATGGCATTGTTCATGGGTGTTAATATTTATGTCCCTAGTTATTATTACATTGTTGTAATTTGTGATATCAGTCAGGATTATGTCAAACGAATGCAGGAAGTAAGTGATATCTCTATAGCTTGGTGGTCGATATATTGCTAACAAAATGGTATTATGGTTTATTTTTATTTGGAGACAATTTGCATCTAAATATGAGGGTACCTCTACAAAAACCTGTAGGTTTTCACGTATGTATACAACTACTCCCTCGTTTTGTGTTAGATTGTTAGCAGTCTTAAAGTATTTATAACCTGTTAGGTCGGGAATATTATGTGTATTGGGAAGCCAACATTCGGTTAATGTGATGATGTCCCAATCGACTTTAGTTCTAGCGAGTATGGTATAGAAACCTATCATATTTTTTGAAATACTTCTAATGTTTTGATTAAGTATTTTGAGTGATTGCTTGGGGTTGAAATTAAATGGGATACAGTTGTCTAAATCACAGGTAGATGAATCCCACACTGAGACAGAATCTATGTTGTATGTGTTATTTAGTGTATTATCTATTTTATAACGTTTATTTTCATAGTTTCATTTTTGTAAGTGACAGTTAATAGAACTAAGTTGATAATGACAATTAATTGGTCGCCAAAAGTGGTACAGAGACGAAACTTATAGTGTATAATATACATTCCCGTATTGCACACAGCTTGTATGTTTTTAGTTAATAATATTAGTTGTATGTAGTGTGTGTAGGTATTTGTTAGTGTAGTATTTGTGTGTTTTGTAGGATATTGTATGTATATGTAATTATATTGATTACTAATACTGTTTTTAAATTTAATTCTATAAACTTGCAACAAGAATAATATGATAATTTTGAACAATATTTCTAAAATAAAACGCAATCTAGTCTTCGTAGTTGTGCTAGATCATCTTCTGATTTGATAAGTCGACTGGGCGTCCCTTCTATTTTGCGTATGTATACCTTACCATTAGCTGTCCAACATTGTTCGTATTCACTAGTCTTAATAAACTCTCTTGCAAGGTAGTAAAGTCGCATTGTCATGGCGGTGAGGACTTCAGATACATAGAAATGTTTAGGTCCTTTTTCTTGCAAGTTGTGCAGACGGTTTTCCTTGTTCTGTTTATTATAGTTTTTAATCGACTTCAAAACTGTTCCCTTTGCCGCCGCTGATGAGAATTCCACAATAACTGTACCCACTGATTCGGTCTTACTCTACAAATGAAAATATTTGTATATCCGTTTCAGTATGGAATGATTAATATAATCTGAGTTTTGGACTGTGCTAATTAGGTTTCACGGTTTCAGGACATTTTAATGGTATATTTTTTATTTCAAGTGACGTTGTTCTCAATTTTTTTCCAAAAGTCTACCTTATTCTAATGTTTTTATAATCTGCTGATTTTTTGTACGATCTTTATAAACACCTATCGAGGGGTTAAAATAAGTATCTAGCTTGCGAATTATGTCATCAAGACTCTCTTCTTTCTTTATACGCAATAATTTATACACAATATGATGCAGTTCTACGCCACCCATAGATATAAACAATACATTCTTCATTTCCATTGATTTCATGCAAAAATTGTCCAAATATTTCAGGATATACTCTTTCCAAATGGTCCAACGGCGCCCCTACTCCTCAATGCTGATATCTAAGTCGTCAAACAATTTTTCCGGATTAAACATCTTCAAGAAACGACTGTCCAGATCCGAATTATATATGCGTTTCGATTCTTTGATAGGGACACTTGAAATCCTCCAACATCGGCGGACTCTTCAAGTTAAAAGGATAATAACCTTTGCTCATACAATAGAACATTGTCACGGCGAATGCCCAAATGTCACAGTCGCTGTTCGATTGACGGTTAACAGTTTCTGGGGACATAAATTGAGCCGTACCAGCCACTCGTTTGTTGTATACACTCGAAAAG
>JAGSMP010002289.1:0-25254 GCA_029286625.1 Parnassius orleans
CACCTATCGAGGGGTTAAAATAAGTATCTAGCTTGCGAATTATGTCATCAAGACTCTCTTCTTTCTTTATACGCAATAATTTATACACAATATGATGCAGTTCTACGCCACCCATAGATATAAACAATACATTCTTCATTTCCATTGATTTCATGCAAAAATTGTCCAAATATTTCAGGATATACTCTTTCCAAATGGTCCAACGGCGCCCCTACTCCTCAATGCTGATATCTAAGTCGTCAAACAATTTTTCCGGATTAAACATCTTCAAGAAACGACTGTCCAGATCCGAATTATATATGCGTTTCGATTCTTTGATAGGGACACTTGAAATCCTCCAACATCGGCGGACTCTTCAAGTTAAAAGGATAATAACCTTTGCTCATACAATAGAACATTGTCACGGCGAATGCCCAAATGTCACAGTCGCTGTTCGATTGACGGTTAACAGTTTCTGGGGACATAAATTGAGCCGTACCAGCCACTCGTTTGTTGTATACACTCGAAAAGTGTTGACATAAACCAAAATCGCCCAATTTAGCGGTACCGTCGTCCATTATGAACACGTTGCACGGTTTTACGTCATGATGTATGTAATACTTTCGGTGTAAATCTTGAATGGCATAAGCAATATTTAAGAATATGGCCACTTTTATGTAATCACTACACTTATAGTAATATTTTTTTTATATTTAAATTTTGATAATAATCAAAATATATCAAAGGTCGCGTTACGTTAACGATTATCTGATATCGCACTGCCAAAGGTTTGACAATATAATCCGAATCGACGATAATCGGCACTATCAATTCGTTGGCATTAAAATTTCCACTCAGCCACCTTAACACGTATTGTTTACGGTTACGGAGCAGTACGCTCTATCAGCACTTAGTGATTATGTATGTGATCCATTTTCACCTGATCCGCGTTCATAATGAACAATGCGGGATGATTGAAGGCCTTTCTTATGGACGGATAAATGTTTTTCAGGTATAACAGATCCACGTCCTGATCCGACATTTTATTGTATTTTTTGTTGACAAACATAATAGTTTAGATCGGTGGCAAGGCCAGGTGGTACAGTTTACACTGTTGTTTCTCTTCGCAAAGTGAAGACCAAAAGCATATATATCTCATAGCTAACGACTAAATCTGCAAATAGATAATTAGACCGACATAAAGTATTACCATTCTGTATTTTAAATGAATATATCTAGCGATCATTTTTACCACGGTCATCTTGACAGTACATTATGGAGGATAGAACTCGTCAAGTGTACAATGAAATTTTAAACTTAAATGGTCTTATTCCAAAAAAATGTTTTAGTACTGGGTTGAGTTTAGGACTAAGAAGTCCAGGTTTGTTTCAGTATTCTAGTTAAAACCAGCACTAAAATGTGTGCTTATTACAAAACGCAGACTAACCGAGGACCAGTTAGTACCAACGTTAGTATTGGATTAAATATCATTCACAGATAAGAAACAAAAAATGACACTCTTTCATTCATTCATACAGGTTTCATTCAATGCAACGTTCGGTTTCATTAAATATTAATATTATTTTCACACTTAATTATGCTTAAATAATTATCCATCAATACAAAAACATATCATACATTGTTATTTGTTTACGTTAAAATCTATTGAACAAGCACGACATATACTTTTGACGCGCTTTTTATAATCAAGTTGTTTTCATTTTAACAACTCTAGCGTGAAATGGAGTAAATTACAGAGGTACCGCGAGCGCGGGATTCGAGACGTTCAAAATAGTTTATATTGCATCCTTATAATAAGTAAATTAAATTATTAATAATTAATTAAATAAGTATTGTGATATTACAGTTACAGCTTATATTTATATAATAATGGAACAAAAGAAAAAACGGGGTGAAAATTGGAGTTCTGAAGAAAAAGTTAGTGAAATATCGAAATTTATTTGTCAGTACGTAGCAATGCCCTTATCCTCCTATTATCCTTATTTCGACTAAAAAGAATGTTCTAATTATTATAGGAAAATATTACGTATACTTATTTTACAATCAGCACATATTATAGAAAATAAGTTGACGAAAACATCGGTAAATATTTTTAAAAAAAAAGAAAGAGTGGAAGAATATAACTAATAAGTAAGTACTTATTGCATTTGTTATGTGTACAAATAGGTACGGTATTGTCTACGTAATTTCGTATTCTTTTTTTTAGATTTAATGAGATAACAGGTAAATGCCGATCAGATGGGGAATTGAAGTTATCTTGGAAAAGAATGAAGTTGTATGCTAAATCAAACTTTTATACATATAGGAAGGAACAATCGAAGACAGGGGGTGGCGGAAAACCACCATCACCTTCTCCTGAGGACTTGGAAATAATGTCAATTGCCCCTCACGACTTTATTGTTGAAGTTAATGATTATGATAGTGATGCAGTGTTAATAAAATTACTTACATGTCTTACAAATTTAATTAAAATTAAGGAACTTTATTTTCCATTACTTTAGTACCTAGGTAGTGCTCTGAAATCTACCATTAAAGCATACAATTTACTATCCAAAATTATTTTCCGAATATTCAAAATTTAATATACTTAGTAATAATTTAACATAAATTTCTTTATAATTAATTATATTCAAAATTGAGATGTCACAAATTCATACATAGTGGTCTATACGAGTATAATATCATAACACACATGTTACTAGATTATCTACACAGTCCGATTATAATTTTCTATTTTTTTTCTATTAATATAATTAATAATTTATATTACCTTTTGTCTTGGATCATAATAATATTTCTGCAACATAGAAAATACCTGATTTAATAAAGGGCAAAATAGAGGTAATGACAGAAAAACATGTTAATAAATGTTTTAATGATTTATTTTAGGATCTAGTGACTGTGGCTACAACTTCAAAAGAAATATTTGCTGACCCTAAGACTCGTCTTAATTTTGAAAAAACAGACACAGTTAAAAATGTAGAAAATCCAGAACCCAATGTTGTATATGTGCAAGGTAAATTATAGTGATTGAATATTTATTAAAAAGCAAAATATATTATTATTATAGTTACAATCATATGTGCACAAGTTTGTAAATATTATACATATTTAATTTTCTAAAACTGTTATATTTATATTAATTTTTAGAGATAGATCCAACAACAGATACAGAAAGTGCCAAAATGGTGACAATAACCAACAATAAAACTGTTATTACTAGAAAAAGAACTTGCAAAATAGGTATGTGGAAAAAATTACCTACTCTGATACATTACATACTTTTTAACATTTGAAAATTAGTATTTAAACACTGAAAATTGTTTCATGTTTTCAAATATTAAAAGAAAAGTTTAATATGAATTGATTTAAAAATAATTATAAAAATATTTATTTTATTGGTGTACAAGGTTAAGTGCACTTTTATTACTCTATAATACTTTGTACATGTCTAAAATAACTAAAAAACTTACATTAAGTATTCCATTTCATTTTACTGAAGAGAAGATATACACCAAACAATTGTAAAAAGTAACACTGATTTTAAAAAAAGACAACCGGAAATGATGGAAGAGGAACATAAATACAATATTAAAATAGCTAGTCAAATTTCGGAAGCGTCGAAAGGAGTTTTTAAAAACTAAAATACAATTAGATTACTATGTCCGACCGATTTGGAGGTGGCTTTAATGATGAACAATATTCAAAAAGTCCGTTTGTGCGCAGACATTCGACTCATCAATTAAGTACTAGGAACTTACATAGAAATGCTGACGCATTAGTTTTATTGCTTAGTCTAAATTATACGATATTATATATTTGAATATATTAATCTAAAACAGAGGACAGGGTGTATCCATAACTCCTCCTCCTAAAACAAAATTATCGGTAATATCATTTTGATGTTTTACGATAATTTTGTATGTAAATATACATTTTTCTTAACACGTATATAAAGAACAATAAGAAACTTAAAGCTAGGAAATTTAAAATTACATATGTTAGAACACTGAAGTTAGAGTCTTTTCTCCGTTGAGCACTTAAATCTGTGTAATAGATTTCACTGTGTTTTAAAGCATTTGACATATATTTCACTTCGTCCAAGTTGACACCATTCATATTAATTACGCGTACTTGTCACGTTAATATTTTCACGTAAATGAGGTAAGTTGATGACTGAAACTGGTGGCGCCGCTTCGTATTCCGTGTAAACACGGTGGTGATGAATATGTACCGTGTATCTCCAGGTCACAGGGCTCATCGCTGGTTAGTATATAGGTTCCAAAATTGGTTGTTTGGTGATCTCGGTACCGCAGTGCTTGGTCAGCGTCGTTTTAGCTTTGTGAAAACAATCCAATTTTCTGATTTAATTCGCTGCACCTTAACGTCTTCAATTGTAATAGCGTGTTTGCAACAAGTAAGATTATTCTCAAATTTCATTAGCTGTTCTATGCAGGTAAGTCCAGGGTGAGGGCTCTATTTTTTCTTACAGGAAATCATTACCAGCAGCAAGGGGACACGGTTTCGTGACTGGTAAGTATTTCATTCCTTTCACCAGGAGGTAAGGATATTTTGGGAAAATGGCAATCGTTTCGTTTACAGATTCGCGGAAAATAGGTATGGAATAAACCTTAAAATAATTGTAAGTATTATTATCAGTTAACGGAATCTCCATTATAAATGCTATCTGGTTTTCTTAAGATAAGATTTTACACTTATGGTTTGTTCTAGTTTTACCAAATTAGTTTCTGTTGGTGGGTACACTAAATTTTCGGTATTCGATATTAGTTTTAAATGATCTAAAAGTTCTGTAGAATTTACTATAGATTGATGAAGTATCGATACTCTACTAAAAGCTAGAGCAGTCTCTATTTCACTTAATTTATAAAATATAGTTCGAAAATTACTTATAAATAAATTAAATAATCCAAAATATACGTAGAAAACCAGTTATTTTCTCTAGTCGTTAAATGATTTAGCATTGTCTCTACACTTTTCAAGCGTGCATCCAGCATAACGGAATTATTATTTAGGGTTTCCGTGGCATTAATAAAGCTGTCTAACATTTTGGAGACCAAGGTAAGTTTCTTAGATACGATAATTTGGTTGTGACTTAATTCCGAAATAAGTTTATCATATTTAAGAGCATCTTCATGATCGAGGTTTCCCGTAATAATTTTTAGAACAGAACCTAATGGATTTAAGATCCCTCTCTTAAAGCGTTGCGGCATAAGTTGTTGAAATTTTTGAACGGTAATATCGCGTATGTACTCTACATGGGTTTTAACACTGATAAATTCACGGTGGCTCCTTTACTTCAATTAGTCTACTAAGCTTATGATATTGAGCAATAATTAGATTTAGGTCGTCATAAACATTCTCTAAATTTAAAATCTTTATTATAGTCCAGTGATCTGTTTGGGCATATGCTTGTCCTTGTTTTACCGGAAGTATCCCTGGGTTTTCCTCAAGTGACTGCAGATGATGGGCCAGGATCGGCTTCGCAATCATCAGTATGCACCACCTGTGGAGGGCGTTTGATATTTTTAATTGGAGCTTTAGTCTTCCTTTCTCCTATTTGTATTGGCACTATATTTCTTTCGACCTTGCCTACTACCTTAGCCTTAACATATCGCGGTTTGTCCTTGCTCTTTCTTTTGTTTGTATCCTTAGCAAATATAGTCTTACCACACTGAAATACTATCTCACCTTCACCGCCTTGCTTTTCCTAATCTTTTCTTTAATTGCTACCATATTTTCTGCTAAATATTTGTATAAGAATTTTGTTCGCTTTGCATGGTCTCTTACTAAGTGTTGTAAATACTGCTTATCAAATTCTGTATTAAACGGGCTACCCGTGTCAGTATGTCCGAAAACTACCTCGAAGGGTGTAAGTTCTGTTACCGCATGAATAGTATTATTATATGCTAGTACGGAATATGTCATAACTGATGCCGCATCAGTAGGTTTTCTTTCGTATTTTGCCAATCTATAAATTTCTATTATTGTCGAGTGGAAGCGTTCTATAAGCCCCATCGAGCTTGGGCTATTTGGAGTTCAATGTGCTGCTCAATTTTATGTAAGCAGAATTCTTTAATTAGTTCATTGTTAAATTCAGAGCCGGATCTGAACTTATCTTTTTTGGTATCCCGTAAAATGAAAAGTACTTCATTAAAGCTCGGACTACTTCGGGGGTGGATCTATTTGCAATTTCTATCGCTTGGCCTAATTTGCTAAACGCATCTATGAGAGTCAGATAATGTTTTCCTTCGATGTTAAACAGGTCTATAAATATCTCTTGAAACGGAGCATCTTGGGTCTGGGTTAATTGAAGAATAGGTTTAATTGGCTTTCTGTCATATTTCATTTTTACACGCAGTGCAACTATTTATTATTGCCGAAACAGTTTCTTGTAAATTATCCCAATAGTAATTTCTGCGGATTCTAACTAGCGTCTCTTTAATGCCCCAGTGACATGTCTTTCCTTCGTGATACTTAAGTACAATCGCCCTTTGTTCTTTTCGTCTTCAACAAAATTACTCGTTCCGTGCATTCATAAAATTGAACCATGCCCTTTTGAAAAGGTGTATTATAATATTGCTAAATTGCCTTCGATGTTCTTTTCGTTCGAAATATATAAAATATTTAATTTTAGGCCTAATATATTTCTTTAAAATTCTTTAATTAATTCGGAATTATCTAATGGTAAAAATACTTCTAATACTTTTGTTTTCCTAGAAATATCTTTAACCTGATATTCATTTTAAACCATGAAAATATTAATATTTGATTTGGCTTTGTATCGATAGCCTCGTGTAGTATTGGTATTCCGTTTGACTCTAATTCTACGGCTGAATGCACAGTTTGGGACTTACTAGATTCTGAAGGTGATCGAATTGGATATTCGAAACCTTTTCTGAACTAAATTGATATTGTGTCGAACGAGACATAGGACTCGGAAACAGTACTTGAGTCTGATATTGTCACAATGGACGTTGTGTCATTATGTCTTTTATTTTGAGTGTTTAATTTTTCAATTTCCTTAACTACGTCTTTCAGATGCTCCCTAAGCTTATACTCTTTGCTGTCGAAATTAACGTCCATCGAATGACCTTCGTCGTCTGAATTTAAGGCATTAACTTTAATTCTGGATAGGGCATCGGCATTTGTATTTTGTTTTCCATTTTTATAAATGATTTCAAAATCGTACTCCTGTAGTCGTAATCGCCATCTGGTGAGCTTACTGTTTGGTTCCTTTAATGAATAAAGCCAAACTAAGGGTCGGTGGTCAGTATAAATTACAAATTTTCGTCCGTAAAGGTACGGTCGGAAATGTTTACGGCCCAAATAACAGCTAAAAGTTCGCGTTCGATGGTGCTGTATCTACTTTCAGTGTCACTAAGCGTCCTACTAGCGTATGCAACAGGTCTATCACTACCAATAGGTCCCTGTGATAGAACTGCTCCTAAAACTATATTAGAGGCGTCAGTCGTCAAAATAAAGGTTTTATCGAAGTCCGGGTACTGTAATAAGGGTACACTCGTTAGTATTTCTTTACATTTTCAAACGCATTGATATATTTTTCATCGATGATTATTTTATTTCGCTTTTAAGGCATGCAGTTAGAGGTTGTGTGATCTTAGCAAAGTCTTTTATGAAGCGTCGATAGTACCCTACCAGCCCTAAAAACTTTTAATTTCCGTTGTTGTCTTAGGTATAGGAAAATTTAACACGGCATTAATTTTGTCTGTGTTCGGACGTAGCCCTTCTTTTGTAATGGTATGTCCTAAATATAAAACTCTTTCCTTAAAAATTCAGACTTGTCTAATTGAACTTTTAGATTAGTCGCCCTAATTCTGTCAAATATCGTCCGTAACTTTTGTATATGTTCTTCCAGACTTGTCGAAAACACAATTATATCATCTAAGTATACCATACAGTGTATCCTGTAATCCCCTCAGCACACTGTCCATGGTCCGCTGAAAAGTTGCAGGAGCTGTCTTCAGGCCAAACGGCATCCTAAGGAATTCGTAATGGCCGTTTTGAGTGCTAAAGGCTGTTTTTTGCCTGTCTTGTTCTTCTATTTCGATTTGGTGATAACCACTTGCCAAGTCGATTGTACTGAAATAAGAACTCTTCCCTAACTTGTCAAATAAGTCTGTTATGTTTGGTAGTGGGTATTTGTCGTCTATGGTTATGTCATTCAAACGTCGATAGTCTATAACCATACGAAATTTAATTTCACCAGATGCATCCATTTTTTGGGTACTAGGTGTACGGGAGCATTCCATGGCGAATGTGACTCCTGAATGACATTGTCCTTCAATAACTTGTCTACTTGCCTATTTATCTCGTCTACTTGCATTGGTGCTTGACGGTAGGGTCTGACATAAATTGGGTCTTCATTTTTTGTGCGTATCTTATGTTTAATTTCGTTAGCGAAAGTCAGTGGTAATTTGTCGCAGTAAAATATGTCTTTAAATTCTTGCAAAGTCTAAAATTTTGTCGCGTTCCTCATCGTTAGTGTGATTAAGTCTTAGTTTAAGTAGATTTTCCTCGAGTACTTTATCGATCTCTAAGTCACTATAGGTACATGTTAAGTTTATGTCACATTGAGTAGTCGTATCATACTTAGTAACTGTAAAAGGTCGTGTTACTGTTAATATCATTTCTTTGTCAAGGACGTTCTGTATGACGGTTGCGGCATAGCCGTTAACAATTTACCAATGCACTAGGCATTCGTACACCGCTGACAAATTCCTTATAGTTAATGATTGCCTCTCAGAACATTGGTCTGTAGGCAACTTTACGCGCTGCTCTGATCGTGGTGGTAGTATTATAACATAATTTAAGTTATTATTAACTATTGGTATGCAAGTTGTTTTGTTTTAAGTACAAGGTCTTTAAGGTCTATAATTGTATCTAGTTGTTTCAATAGGTCGTTACCAATGAGACCGTCATATCGAGAGTCGACGTCATATAGATAAAATTTATGACAATCTGAACTCTTGAAAGTGGGTGGTAGAGGTTTGTATCACCTCATCGTGTCTGCTAGAGGCGTGGTACTGACTACTTCGAACGGTTCATGTGTTATATATTGATAGAAGTGTTGATATGCCTTACGGGGCTGATAAAGATCGAGTACTACCTGTGTCTATCATTAATTTTGCATCTATTTCAGGGATATGAATATAGGGTAACTTGAGATTCGGATCACAATTTATTTCTATGACTTCTTGTCTCCGATGGAGGCTTTCATGTGAAAATTTTCAAGAGTTTGAGGTTGAGTTCCGTCTGTAAGTTCGTCGTAAGTCATTTCGTTAACGGTTTCCTCAGCGGATGGTATCAGTTCACTGTCATATTGCTCTACATACTCGTCTGTGTCATAATACTCATCACAGTACTGTCCGTCATTTCTCTTAAGGTCAACTCATTTAGTCTAAAGCCAGGCTGTGGCCTAGGAGGAGCTGTCCTCATGGAAACGTCAGTCTCTTGAAAATTGGGTTTTTGAGTTTGTGGTTTATTACCAAATTGTGTAGTTGGCATATGGCCAAATTGCTGTTGAGTCTTTGACCAAAATGTTGGCTGAAAGCCCAGTTGTGACAGTAACCGAACTGTTGTGGCTGAGGGCCGAGTTGTGGACGGTAGCCGAACTGTTGTGGTTGCTGGCCAAGTTGTGGCCGATAACCAAATTGAGGTGGACGGTAACCTATCTGTTGCATTGGTTGAGGACGAAAGCCAGGTTGGGGCATCTTAAATTGGCTTTGATTTTGAATGCCGAAATTAAATTTTGGTGTAATATTATTTGGAAACACTGGTTTGTATCCGTATGGTTGCATTACCGCGTGGGGCGTACTACCGAATTTAAATCCTTGTGTTGGAACTGATGTTTGAGGCTGCCTTAAAGCTAAACCGCTACTACTGTGGATACGATTACGCATATTGTATTGGTCATGGGTTGACTTCCTCTAGTACAATGCTCAGGGCGTCTTCTAAAGTCGCTGGCCTCTTTAATCTCACTATCCGAACCATATTCTCAGGAAGATTGTATAGGAATACGTTTAGAGCTGTATTGTTGTAAATTGCTAATTTAGCGCTTTTAAGATTACTATCATCCGATATGTTCACTTTCGAAATTAATAATGATCGAATACTTTGAATACGGTTACAAAAATCTTGAAAGTTTTCGCCAGATTTAATCTTTAAAGATTCTAATTCAATACTAATACACTCTTCGCTACGGGGTCTCCGAAATGTTGCGTTAGCAAATCTTTCAACTGAGACCACGACACAATCCTCCCGTTCCGATAAGAGTGACGCCGCGTTATCTGTAAGCCTACTGGTTATAGAATGATAAACGTATAAATTTTGTTCTTCGTCACCCTATACCTACGAATGACATATTCACATTTCCTCAAAAACAAATTTAACTGTCTTTTGTCGCCATTAAAAGTGGAATAAGCCGTAGCATTTCTGTAGGAATGGGATTAATTACAACGGTCTGTCGTTCTGCTGCCATTGGTTGTTCCATCGTTATAGAGTAATGCACGAGTCAGAGGTCAGTTAGTATAGAGCGCTATTTTATGCAATAACACAAAATATAAGGTAGAACACACTAAAGCATATAAAAATATAATTTATAAAATAAAAGTTTATTTAAAGTATAAAATGTGTAAAGTTGTAAATGTAATGAAAAATAAAATTAAATGAAAGAAAACTGTATTATATCTCTAGCCTTTATAAAACATATATTCTTTAATTATCAAGTAAAGCTTTAATTATATTTAATTTATTAATTTTATAAAAGTCTTATTTTTAAAACGTTTAATAATCTCTGTGCGAAAGGGCACTCTGTGTCCCGTATTCTTATCACTGTTATGTTACGCCTACACTAATAGAGTGTCTATTACTAAATATATTTAATTGAAAACCAGATACGTTATAATGAGAGAAGTCCGATCTCAATAATAACAAATTTAAATAAAAATGGAGGATAATAGTGGTATCAAGGATGGTGAAAAGTTTTACTCACCAACCAGCCCTATTCCATGTCTTCCGCTTCCTCGATGACAAATTTCTTTGGTTCTTGGATTTGCCCAACAGCTATTCGCGCCGCTGTCACGAATTCAGGCGAATTTGGACACCTGAATATTTCGAGAGACGGTACAGCCTTCACGAACAAATCCTACCGGCTGCGCCAGTCAAATTTCGGAAGCGTCGAAAGGAGTTTTTAAAAACTAAAATACAATTAGATTACTATGTCCGACCGATTTGGAGATGGCTTTAATGATGAACAATATTCAAAAAGTCCGTTTGTGCGCAGACATTCGACTCATCAATTAAGTACTAGGAACTTACATAGAAATGCTGACGCATTAGTTTTATTGCTTAGTCTAAATTATACGATATTATATATTTGAATATATTAATCTAAAACAGAGGGACGGGGTGTATCCATAACTAGCTAACCTAAAAATAAGAAAATTAGAATTACAAATATCAAAAAAAAATATCAAAGATAGTCAGAAAAACACAAGTTAAATAGCAGCTTAACGCTGCTGTGTTTAGTATGGTGAGTGTATAGAACGAGAATAGAATATAATGATTTTTATTAAATATAGATTATTACATAATACTTATTGAAAGACATTTTTTATTTACCACTGGTTCGGAAAATACCTCAGTCCTGGGAAGAACTAGTAAGAAACCCAGCGGGACTTTGTTTATAAACATATTTCTCTTAACAATAATTTTATTTGTACAATTTTTAAATAAATTTTAATAGAAACAGCATGGTGGCGATCACCTCAATTCCAAGGGTTATTTTCATTTATATATTCTTTGATATTATAATAACCCTTTTTATACAATTTTTCTTTAATAAAACATTTAAACTTGTTTATTGACAAATTTTGGACAAATTTTGTATGAGAGGGAACTCTTTTACAGGAAACGAGGCATTCCATCTTAGTCCTCACGGGTGACAGCGCATCTGCATTTTGATTCGTAGTCGAGGATAGATGTGGACGTCTATGTGCCACAGCAGCTACTTACCATCAGATGGACTGTGTGTGTGTGTGTGTGGTAGATGTGTTTATCACCATTATCATATAAAAAAAACTAAATATTCAAGACTATATCAGATACATGTTTGTAAATATCCTCATATATGAAACTATTTTTTTCAGGTACTTATTTGCTGCAGATATTTGTTCATCTTTTATTAATAATTAAAATAAATAATTATGATTAATATGTATTTTATTTACATAACAATGAAATATAATATACAATAGTAAAAAACTATAATAAAAAACTAAACCTAATTACTTAGTTATCATACAGTCCTGCTCCCCGTGGACCCGTGCACCTCTGGAAAGGAAATCCGGCTGTGAATGTAGAGGAGGGACGATATTCATTAAAAAAATCTAAACAGATATCTACAGCACTTAAGTCTTTATATAACATAGCTTCATATTGATGTGGAATGTGCATTACCCGCATCTTTCCCTGAAACACAATCATTTATAGCCTAAATAAAAGCATTTTGCTCAATAAATGAAATATTATCACAATACACCCCTGAATTTATTCCATATTGGTGAAAATTGTAATATGTAGTCATTGTTCTTTGACAGCTGACAATGGCTCTGCAGAAAGATTTTCCTTTATAAATGGGTATTATGTCTGAAATCAAAAAAAAAAAAATTATAATTGTCTTATATATTTATTGATCATTAATGTAATTTTATAGCCAAAATTGGCCTCTAAATAACAAAATAAGATAAATTATATATACATAGCTTTAGACAATTGAAAAAAATTATAAATATAATTATAAATTTTAATTATAAATAGTTATATAAAATTGTAAAAAAAAAATTTTTACCTACTAAAAATGAGTTTCAATAAACTGTCTTCTCCTAATATTTCCCCCTATTGATGGTGGAATATATCTTTGTACTATAGGTTCACATCATCAACATCTTTCCACTGTGTTCCTGGTACGGATATGGCTCCTATTATATCTTTCTTCTTGTGGTGTTGTGGGGTTCAGCAGCGGTGTAAATAGGTAAGGAGTACAAGGATAACCACTGTCACCAAGTAATATTCCAGAGAATGCACCAGCCTCAAACCTCTGTTTTAGTCTATATTCTCGAAATATTCTGGAGTCATGTACACTGCCACGCCACCTGGTAACAATGTCCATGATTTTCAGGTCAGTATCACAAACCACCTGAAAAATGAGAGCTCATTAGTACTTTTATGTTTTTCTGGTATATTTTAATATATATTTATTACCATAAGATAGTCAAACAAATTATTTTCTATTATGGTAAAGTTATTAAGAGACAATCACAGCTATTTAAAATATTTGTATATTACCTGTACATTAATTGAAGAAAATCCTTTTCTATTAATATATAACTGACCCCCATCAGCATTTACTTTCTTTACTCTTATGTGAGTACAGTCAATTGCGCCAATTACTGTAGGAAAATTAGCAATACTGCGAAATTTCCTAATGGTTTCCTGCTGTTCATTTAAAGTACTAGGCATTTTAATAAATTCTCGGGACTTCCGTGACAAAATTTCCGCTACTTTTTTACATGTCCTACTGACTACTGGTTGAGACACACCATGTAAATCAGCTGTATCGTCTTGAATCTACGAATAAAACAATAATATGTATTTTTTGGCTTTTTATCTAGCGTAATGTTAGGTACATTGACCCCACCAAGATTATAAACAGCACTTACTTCATGGCGAGCCTAGTTGCGTAATGCACAAACCACTTGAATTTCAGGACTCAATGGGCATCCTCGAGGGTCGTGCACTAAATCCTTACGTAAAACACCCACAATTTTTTTCTCCGAAACGTTTTGACAACCTATATTTATACCTAAAATCTGCGTTACTCAATTCAAACGGATTCACACGATGTCGATGTCTATCAGGTCGCCGAGTGGTCTCTAGCATGTCCAAATCTTCTAAATCCATCAAGTCAATAATATTAATATCCATTTTTAACTATTTTAAAAACACCAAATGAAAACAACGCTAACTCAAATTAAGAAGTACCGAAATTGAGGTTAGTACCATAGTTAAACTAGGGGTCGCGGAAGTTTAACTTTAGTACCACAGATAATCCTCGAACTAGAGATAATCTTCGTTTTGGAATAACGTTTTTCTTAGTTTATGGTTTAAATCTATTACTAATTCCAGTACTATATTTAGTCCGTTTTGGAATAAGGCGGAAAGTGTATCCACGCATATTGGACGTGTTTTACGAGTCGAACAAGAATTACTTTAATCCGGAAATAATAGATTTGATAATAGAGCTCGGCACCAGAACCTGAATAGAGTTTAGTGACCTGGTGCGATACTCTAAACTGACCGATTTAGAAACGTTCAAGATATTCATTTCATCGAAAGCGGGCGATGATCAGTACAAAACATATCACAACATCATAGCAAAGTACTTGAAGGCGATATGTGTATACAAAAACGTGTCCTTTGCCACGGTCATGAACAATGTAATGTTTTGGTTACGTAGCAAGATGGCGCAGCCCGCTCTCACTTCACTCGCTCCCAAAACGGCCCGAGTCAATATAAAAAGTAGCTATGTACCGTACGATGGCGCCAGAGCAACCGTATACAACGATATAATAACCCGCGCTACCGAACAGATGAACGAATTGAGACGTGCCACCGCCACCACGTTCAGTTATACGCGTCGCACCTCGTCACTCAATGTACCACAAAATAACATTATTGACGGCATAGTCAAAAATTTAATAAATCTTCAAACTCTTATGAAAAGAGAAGCGTGGGCCCAGGGTGTAGAGATAACGCCGTTCCTGGACATAGTTTCTTTGAGCAACGGTGGAGATAACAAAGAATTGACCGTGTACAAATGGGTTATGCAAAGGTCGAGTGGATATGTGTTTAATATAAGATTCGTTTTTGATTTTAATTTAAAAAAAAAACTTAAAATGTCCTTGTGTCGAGTTATACATCCGGATTATGAAAACTCGGATTTGTTATTGCATCTGCGTCTGCCTATGTTCGACAATATCGTTTACAATGGTTACTGGTCGCCGGACGATCCGGTTAACGCGTTTTCTATACTTATATATTACGACGACACGGGTGAAAAGATGGTTGAACACATTATATCTTTATTGTTAAACTGTGGCTCTGGGCTAATGATCACTTGTTACTGACTGACTAGAGAAGGTTCAAATATTTGGATAAACTCCAAATATCGATAAAGACGAATAACTGCACGACATTACTGATTGATAAACAGAAATTGTCACAGTCAGCGGGTAAATGTCACTGTACCACAAATATTAACATAAATAGAAGCGCTCGCTTGCTTTCACCTACTCGCATTTGATTTGACGTTTATGCGGTAAATTCGAGAGCGATGAAAAATTGTTCGAAATCATCGATTATCGATATATATTTGTCTAGTGTCGATATATTATCGATATACTTATCGATATTCTTGTCCATGTTTATAAATTACTATGCACCTCTAAGCATTAGTCATAAGATTGTATTGAAACCAACTTAAACAGCAATCGCAATGGAGCTGGCAGTTAACATAGGCGATAACAGAGAGAACTAGCGTCCGACGCATTAGGGCACATCTTATCGCCAGGCAAGCAGTTAAGAAGCAAAGTCTTGTAACAATATTGACCGTAATATCACACAGTCAATTCAAAAGTTATAGATACGGCGAGTCCATTGGCTAACAGTTTTATTCAAACTTAATGATATCATTATAACGGTTTATTATTGTATATTAGTACAAAATCATACGTGTACCATTTGGATGGCAGGAGTTTCTCGAATACGGAGCGCCTAGTGCTCGCTGTGGAGAAATTGTACAATCGCTTCAGCAAATTTATACGTATCGAGGACTCGGTGATTGTGTGGAATTTGGATAATACACTCATAAACGATGACAGTTCACCCGCCATGAGCAACATTCGCGATATCTTATTACATTTTAAATTACACTTTAAACGGTGCATAGTATGGTCACACGGCACCTCGGTACACGTTAACACACACTTGAGACGATTGAACCTTCTCGGTTGCTTCGATATGGTAATATCGAGAAGCGTGGATAACTACGTGGACAAAAACAAGGGAATGGGTTTCGTGCTCAAGTGTTTGAATAAAAAGTTCGGAACAACCAATATTTTGTACTCATGTCTGGTTGATGATAAATTTGAAAACTATCACAATGATTACACGTTTCTTGTTAAGTTGAACGCCAAAAATACCGATCACACGGCCCATCTGACCAATGTATTCATCAACAAACTACCCAAACGTATAATGTCTCTGGTGAATCGCAATTGTCACCTAAGTCTCGAACAGAGATTGCTGTAGGTCGCTAAAGAAGGTAGGTAACTATTGTTTTTTTTAGTTTAAAATTATGTCTTTTACGGCCCAAGACTTGGCCAACGCGCAAAAGTATGCAAAAGAGAGACGCAATCTATACTTGTTGAAACAAAAAATATCCACATATAGTAAGTCATATGAAATGTACAATTACCAAAGCTGATCCCAAAAATGACTATTACTACCCCAAGTCATTTGAAAACTGGGCTATAAAAGTGCAAAATCGATTGCACCAAAGACAGTTGTGCACTAGTGTCGTGCAATAACGTCACCAATCTGGGAAACTGCTCGCGTACTCAACCGGCAGAATACTATCGATTGGGTGATACGGACAATTTTGAACTTACTTGTTCACCGGCGTGTTACAATCTTTAACAAACACCCACTTACGACGAAGACGGTAAAGAAAACGTACATTCTCATCGGTATCGGTGGAACGTGGCGAAGCAGGCGTGCGAGTTCGTTCCGCCGGTGGCCACTTGGATGGAGTTGCCGTATTAAGGTAAGCGTCCACCTATCGGCATCGCACGCATCGCATCAAACGGACCAGTTTTGGTACTATGCGTCCACTGTATCGGCACCGATCGCATTTTCTGACGCAACCTCTAGTAATCGGATTGCCGACGTCATTTTCATACGGATTTTAGTGGCGAGTGGTACGTGTTGACGTGTTGTTTGTGAGATAATAGAAGAAAACGAAGAAGAAACTATGGTAATTGCTTGTTTGTTAGCTGAAGAAGAGGAAGAAAAAGCTAAGAACTCTAGAAAAAGGAAACATAATATCTGGGTACACGATATTTTCAAGAAAAGATCGCAACATGGAGAATATCACACACTGTTTTGATTTGCTAAACGATGATGCCAATTTTCCAATATTTTCGCATGACTCAAGTTAAATTTAATACTTTGTTGACATCCTGAAACCACATTTATTAAGACAGAATACAGCATACAGGGAGGCTATACGACCAGAAGAAAGGCTTGCTGTGTGTGTAAGGTAATTATTTATTAAAATTAAACATGGGTTACATATAGGTAGTTAGGTAGGCACTTATTTAAGACGTAAATATTGGCCGAGTGTCACATTATTTTTATCTTCTAAAATGAATTGGCTAGTGTCAGGTGGAGACATCATTGGCCTTTCGTTGGGTGTAGATGACCGTGAATACACTGTCGAAGGTTCCAGAGGCAGAATGTGAAGAGTTTCGTTCATAGCAGAAACCACTGTAGACGGCAGGGACATAATATGTCGAGTATTACTTGTATATGGTCTAGAAGTCATCGCATCATTACTGGGTGTAGGAGGACGTATTTCGTTCATAGCAGGTGCAGCAAACATCGTTGTATTTGAAGAAGCCGATTGAGGAAACTTTGAATTCGAACCAGTCGGTGCCGGACAAAGCATTACATTTGAAACTATTCTTACGTTAGAACCAGATGTCGAAGGGTCAGAAACACGATCTATTGGAGTAGTCGCAGGCCTCATCTCTACGTTGTTAACCATTTTAAATAATTGAGCTTTAATGTTAACTTGGTCTTGTAAAGGAAAAGTCTTTACTGTTTTTGCCATATTTATGAAAAAATCGAGAAGAGGATCGCTCTGGTTTCTGGTTTCGGCCGTCCTTGTTAAGTAATCTTGTAGAACGCTGGCTGCAGTTGGGCCTTGTGAAGCTTGTGAAGTTGCGAAGCTCGATTTCTTACGGATAATTCGTGATGATCCCAAGGATTGCATGGATTGTTCACTTTGTGCATCGCTTGATACATTGTTATCTGGATAACCTAATTCATTCAGTGACTCAAGTTGTGTTTCTTCGTTATTGTTGGCACTTCTAGGTGATAGGTTTGAACGCCGTTCTTCCTCATCGTTTAGATACGGTGTTAGAAAAGAAAGTTCTTGTGAGAATTTAGGAGCTTTTATCTTTGATGCTGCTTGGCCGCTTTTTGTCTTGCGCAAATTCAAAGCCTTCCTATGGTTATCTCTAATTCTGGTCCATCGCTCCTTGCATGCATTACCTGTAACAATAAATAAATACCTAAATATATGTTTTTGTTTCAGGTTCTTAGCCACTGGGAACTCTTTTCGATCACTGTCGTTTTCCTTCAGGATTGGTGAACGAACAGTGCGAAGAATTGTGTATTCCACCTGCGAAGCCATTATTCAACACCTACAGCCCATAGTAATGCCAAAACCTACTGAAGAGTTGTGGATTAAATCAGAAAAAGGTTTTCATAAAAAATGGAATTATCCCAACGCGATCGCTGCTATTGATGGAAAACACGTGCTTATTCAGGCACCACCACACAGTGGCTCAAATTACTTTTGCTATAAAAAACACTTTAGTTTAGTATTGTTAGCCTTAGTTGACGCAAATTATAAATTCATAGTAGTAGATGTCGGTGCTTTTGGTAAGAACTCTGATGCTAGTATTTTGAGAAATTCGAGTTTAGGCAAAAGGTTTACAGGACGGCACTTTAAACATACCTCCACATAAGATCCCACCAGGAGGCACTGAACTTTTACCTCACGTCATCGTCGGTGATGAGGCTTTTCCATTATGCACGTATTTAATGCGACCATATTCTCGCGACGATGTCCAAAGAGATGAAGAAAAAAAAGTATTTAACTACAGATAGCGCGCGAGTTGAATGCAAAGCTCAGGAATGCGATAGTGCTGTGACCTAATTAGAATTAATGATGACAATATGTCGATAAATTTCAAAATTGTTTTAAGTTTAACGTTTTAAGTTTAGAAAAAACAAGGTAATAATTATCACACATTTTTTATTATTTTACACATCAAAATCAAGAAAAAAAATTATAATTTATGCAGCATCAGATTCTGAAATGGCAGACTTTGTTGAATCGGTGTTACTATCCTCACCATCGCTGACCTCAATTACGAATCGATCTATGGTATCTTCCATTAATCCATCTCTTTGCCAATAATTTTCTTCTAAAATTATGACGTGATCGTCGAAGCCACGCCAATCTTCCTCTGTGACCTGAGAGAGAGCCAGCTCCGTAACTTCTTTTAACCTTTTTAGGGAGAAATCAGAAGTAACATTGTGATGCCTTACAATTCTTTTTACTTTTGCCCAAGCCAACTCAATAGGTTGAGGTCGCACATGTACGGTGGTAGTCTTACTACGATATGGCCTTAACTTCAGATGAATTCATCGATTTTGAAAGATTTTTCCGTAGGTTTATGTAACTGAACCAAGTGAAAGAGCTGACTTTTCTCATAGTAAGTGAAGCTTCGATATTGTTCTTGGTTAACCATTTCAACATTACTGATTTGGTGCTGGACTTTGTTGGGACTTTATTTTCTTGTACACTATGATACGGTGCGTTGTCCATCACAACAACGCTGGTTTGTGGTAGATTAGGGATTAACATATCAGTGGCCACTTCTCAAAATTAACACTTTTTCTGTCCGTGATAATCACCTGACGTAGTACCAGCCTTAAAAATAACTGCACCATTTAAAACCCTCTCCTCTCGATCCTGCGTGGACAAGAATGAGCCTGTTCGTGGAGCTTGTATCCGTCAACACGGCGTCGATCATTTCATTTCTCCAGCATTTTTTAAATGTGAGGTTGTTGTCTACCCATGTTTCATCGAGAAAAAAAATATTTCGATCTTCTTGCTTATATTGACGAATTTTCCGCAGATAAATTGACCGTGCATATGCGACAGCTGGCCTCTCCACCAAAATTCTACGTTTATTATGACCCATTTTTATTAGTTTATTATCTATATCCCATGTCTTTTAACAATTTTCTTAAACTCGTCACTCCCCATGGAAACTCGATTTTTTCTCGAATAGCTGCGAGGAGTTTAATGCAGGTCGGAACAATTTTTTAGTTAAATATAATTCTTCAATAATTCTGTGTATAACATCTCGATCAAAATCATCGACGTTTAAATTTGTCTTCTTGTTACACTGTCTTTTCTTTTTAGAAGGCGAACAAAGAGGCCCTTTTTTGGCTTCATTTTGAATTGCAGACAATGTTCTCTTCGAAAGTCCAGTGTAATGGCTTGCGCGATCGTAAGCATTATTTAATGTGAATGTTAAATTGTTGTTCTGCCTTTCTTTAACACACATGTCTCTCGTTTTTTTGTAACAGAACTTGACGTACACGGATCAGACATCATTAAAAACAAAAATAACATGCGGCTACAACTTTATATTAACACGATAACACAGTAAGCGTATGATAGTTGTCAAGGACAGCACAGCACTACACTGCAGGCGCGCGAGACGCGGCGTGCGGACGACGGGGGAGATGCTCCCGCTCTTCACCTCAGGCCCCGACGGCATTCAACTCGCGCGCTATCTGTACAGGCTCAGTCGTGCGAGAAATACTGTAGAAAATACGTTTGGGATATTGGCAAGAAAATTTAGAATTTTTGAACGAAGATTGTCTATGCACGAAGAACATATTGTGACTGTTGTAATGGCTACATGCTGTTTGCACAACTTTCTAAGAGATGACACATGCTACTGGACAGAAAATGATTTAAACATTTCTCTTGCGGAAATGTCAGGGCTACAAAACCTACGAAACATAGGTGGTGATTCACGCACAGATGCTTTAACAGTCAGGGATAACTTCAAAAATTACTTCAACTCAGAAGGGTCGGTTGAATGGCAATTAAGAAGAGTTCGGAGTGGAAGGCACGAAAATGTATAACAAGCAAAATAAACATAACCTACAAACTTACCGCTTTTATTTAATCTTCGTCCAATTTCTTTCCAGATATTGTCCCTCCTTTGTTGGTTAGAATAAAAAGGGTGTCTTAAATTATATAACTCTTCATACTCTTGCACGACTGCAATTAGTTGTGCGGCGTCCATAATGCAACAACGCATGTGGATGCGACGATCATCAAATGCAAATGGCGGGCGACCGGCGACGCGGAGCGAGCGCGCGCGCTGTGCGTCCACTGATCGACATTCCATATGACGTCATCGGCACGCATCGCAAAAGTTGCCCGTCGGAGCATGAGCGTCGACAAGCAGATCTATGCGATCCGTACGATGCGGATTGGTGGACGCACTTGTATGACTTTCTATACAAAGAATACTACGATCCGTATGATGCGATGCGTGCGATGCCGATAGGTGGACGCTTACCTTTACCGGTCGGCGGAGATTTACGAGCGCAGAATTAACGATTTGACACTTATTATTATAACAAGTATTATTGCGACGTATTCTTTGACAGTTACGATCCAGAGAAACGAGTATGCTACACCAAATGGTACGACTATTTGGTCGGCGTAGTTGTAGGTGATACAATATTAAAAATGATGAAAGCGGGCGTTACTCAAATTAAAAATGGCAACGGTAGCACACTACCACCTCTTGGGAAACCTCGACCGCTCGGAATAGAGGACAAGTGGCTGGTGGATAAGTGGAAGACCAATATTAATACAAAAGTTCAACCACCCGAGATCACGGTGGCCAGTGACGGTGTAACGTTACTGGTGTTACCACCTATATCGGTCGGTTCCTTGAAGAAACGCGCCAAACGATCGGTCACCGGTAAACTGACCGTCAATACGAAAATGTACAAGACTAAAATAGAAGAAACTACATGGTTAGAGCAAACGAAAAAAGTGATTATGTCCGTACTAGAGGGTCTGTTGAGTGCAGACACGTTGGCCTCCATTGGTGTGGATCTGGTCATCACTTCTATAGCGCAGCAAATTAAAAATTTAGCATTGAATATCATACAAAAAATGATACCTAATCTAATAAATTTGATATATAAAAGCGCCGCGGCCGTGTTCGAGCGCGTACTGTCCGCCTCGCTAAATAGCCTGTTTAAGATCACCATGGAAGAGATCTCGTTCAAGGTGCTAGGCGCCACGTTGGCTTTTCTCGCCAAGTCAATAGCACTTCTCAGTACCGGTATCGGTGTAGTGTTGCTCATCATTCAAGGTTTCGATTTGTTATTCACATTCTGGGACATATTGGGTTTCAATAACAAATATCCGGACAATTATGCCACTGAACTGTATGATAAGTCAAAATACGCCCTACGCGAACAACTCAACACCAAGAACACCAATTTGACATTTGAAATAATGTGCGGCTACATGTTGTCACAAGAGGAACAAATCGAGGCAAACGTGTCAATGTTCTCGTTTATCTACCACTACCTGGACATGCTAGAGGTGAACTCTTTTGGTGTTCGCATAGAAAAGGGTACAGTATTAGCCACCACCAATGCTGTGGATACCGATAAAAAATTTGTCGAATTCAGAATGTTCACCAATAAAGAGTTTGAGAATTTCGAACGCGACCATCTGATGCGTAGGCGCATGTTCAGGGACCTGGAGAGGGGCTGTGTAGCTTTAATATTGATCGGTATGGTGTTTACTATTTTCAAGCTTTACGCCTTGGTGTTTATCATCTTATCCCTGGCAACGTTATTTATTACACTGTCTTATTGTAATATACAATATAATATTTACACATTGTATGATAAACTTAGGTTTCCACAAGTTTTTCAGGGGTAAGCTATAATATGATGAGTGCACCACCATCACACATACAACAAACGCCTGCCGAAAACAAACTGCAAATTTCCTTTAATCACGACACAGATTAGGTATTTACTAAAAGGCAAATATCATTTAAATACGAAAAGTATTTGACGTGCAACTATGCGTACGAGGAGACGTACAAGAGTCAAGCTTATCACGATCTACAGCAGAGTGTTGCAGATTTTTGTATATGAACATTGGTACTTTTTATATCAACGAACCGCGTCGTATGCTCCAACACAAATACAAGTTGACAGTGTTGGAGTTTTGCTTCGACATGTTAAACCAAATGCCCTCCTACGACACGAACGTGATCAACGAAGAGGCATTCGAAAAAGAGTGTATGCGTATGCAAAACAGTAAAAAAATGGATAAATCTGAAGGCGTCATTGAACCAGTGCTTTTTAATAAAATCGCAAATTTGTTACAGCTGACCGATATTGTGGTGAACAAACGCCGCTGGTGGGGTCACGTATATTGGGAATTTTTACATAAATCCAGCATATGGATAGGTGATAATGTGGAGTTAAACGTTAAATTCGCATGTATTTTGTGCAATTTTGATATATGTATACCGTGTCACGAGTGCGTGGAGAATTACATAAATAAAGATCCCATACGCAAGTACTGTATACCTATTCTGTTGACCAACGACTCGGCCACTAGGGTTTTTGAATTGCATAATGATGTGAATTTGCACAAACGTGACCCTGTGCCGTCGATGGAAAAGGACGAATTCCACAAAAAGTATCACATTGTGCCGGTGTCTTGTAAAAATCTAATTGTTGAAAATGTGACTTTTGTTTTGTAAAAGGTAAAGAAAAAAAATAAAACATGTTATTTCATTTATTTTTAAAAAAACAACCATCATCTGATTCTAAACGATTTTAGGAGTGGCATACACGCCGTTGAACAGCACCGTCTCGTGTCGATAGTCGACAATGTAGTACGCGAACGGGCAATATAAACGTATAGATGGCGTTCCAATTCTGTTCTGTAACTCTGCCTCTGTTTTACTCAAAACCTCTACTCCGACCTCGTTTACGTACATTTCGATCTGCTGTCTAATATTATAAACGTACATATTTCTGTTGGGTCCTATCATTTCACTGAAATCCACCAAATCGGGATATAACATGTTCACGACACCTTTGTCTTTTAAGAATTGATTTAACACCACGGTTGACACTGAAACGCGGCATAAACAAGTCGGCACCGTCCTCTCCGTATTTTTTAATATCCTCTTCTATAGTATCCAATACATGAAACACGTTAACGTTCTCCAAAAGTGCAAACTTTAAAGTTTACATTGGGCAAAAGCAACAGCATGTACATTTGCTCTTCGTTTCCATTAGGCGTCGCGTGGGGACTGGTTAAGTTGAGCCGTATACCCATTCCGTTTGGTAAAACAGTGTACATTGCATATGTGCTCGGTATAAACATCATGTTGACCAATCCTATTTCGTTTTTATTGGCAAAATCGTAGAATTTGGCCAATTTCGTTACTTTCGGATCAATTTTAAATGCCCATAAACCTTTAAAATTTACAGTGTTACGAACCTTTACTGTGTACCAGCTGTTGTCTGTGTCCTCAAAATGAGCATCATATTCTGCGATGCTGCGCTCCATGAAGCGAGGTGTGAACCCTTTGCCGGTGATCGTAACATTTTGCTTCATATAATCTCGTCTATCGCACGCGCGCTCGTCGTAATCTAGATTCAGCGCCTTGATTATTTGATTTTTACTTTGCTCGTCTATACCCATCATGAGTACAGCCATGACGGTGGAGTGGCCGATGGGCGAGAAAGCCGATGACGAATGGCAATTTAGCATATACGGTTAATTATGCAATTAACTTCTGCTGACCCTTTGTAGATAACTAAGTTTTTCATTGAGCATAGATAATCCCATTTTATAAATGTCTCGTAAAGATAACACTTCATCGGTGCCGTTGCCCACCTCGTAACGTGCTCTATATAAGATCAGATAATTGATTGTATACGAAAAGTGTACAGCAAACACGATAAGTACCATAGCAAATACTGCAATAATGGCCAACGTGTTGATTAAAATCTGAGTGGCATACGACTCCATTTCTATTTCTGTACCTTAGAAGCAGAAGGCTGTAAGTGCCAAAACCCAAACTTTACAGGAAAGATTTGCAAAAAAAGTTGATTACCGCCAGTTCACACACAGCCATTATAGTGAAAGAGTTTTAGCGAAACATTCAACAAAAGTTCTCGACCAGCACCGTATTCACCTGATATGGCCCGTCT